>JAJONR010009826.1:0-13479 GCA_029582245.1 Solanum etuberosum
TGGGACTACATTGGTTAGTCATTCTAGACTTAAGAAGAGGTAGAGGTAGGCCTAAGACATGGTCCTTGATAGGAGGGTGTGGAGGTCGAAGATTAGGATAGAAGGGTATCAGGAAGGCGAGTGTATTTTTTTCCCATTCTTAAAGTGTAAGTATTATTCTTCTTGCTTTTCCCTATATTTATATTACTATTGCTACCAGTTATTATTTAACCCTATTATCTTATTTTCTTGTTGTTTCGGCGTGTTATTGTTGCCTCTTTTTCATTGTTCGCTCAGCCGAAGTTCTATTGGAAATATTCTCTCTACCCTCCTCAGACCCCACCAGTGGGATTACAACGGGTTTGTTGTTTTTGTTGCTAAATGATATATAGCCCACAATTATTACATTACGCTAACTAAAATTTCCCCTACTTACTGGTGTCACTTGTTGCTTGCATCAAACCCATCTAGTCTGCTTATCTTATATTAGCTTCAGCATTTAGTGCATAAAGTGAGCATGCAATATGTAAGTAGAATGATGAAATAAGATGGTTGTAGAAAGAAATTAGTTAATTATTTACCAGAAACGATAAAGTTCAAGAATTTAAAAGCAACGTGATATTTTTTGTTAACAACATAATGAGATAAAACAAAGTTAGTTCTTGGTTGTTAGTGTCTTAATAAACATTAGACATGCCTTTAAAAAGATCTGAAGAAGTATACCTTATCTCAGTTTTTTTATTCTCAACCTTCAAATCCAATGTTCTAACACTAGCTTGGTTGGCCTTCTTTGCTGCTTCTCTAAGCCCAATGAGAAAAGTCCTCCTTCCCCCACAACAACATTGGAGTAGGAACCAAAGTTCAACGGATGGGCTTTGGGACATTAATTCCTTGTAGTTCATATATACTTGATAAAAATGCCCAAATCTCATCAATACATTAGCTCCATGACCATAAGAAACTGAACAGATGGGAACTGATACTCTTTCAACCGCTTAACGCTAGACAACTATGACATGCTTTTTTCACTTCCCGAGCAACTCCGTTCTTATTTTTCTGCTCGTGGAGTTTTTTATTCTTTACTTGTTACTTGGCCATCCAATAATATGCTATTCAAAAGAAAGAAGAATACGATTTTGGTATATTGAAAGCAAAGTTAATGTAGAACATGGCATTTAATTATCTTGTAGAATTTGAAGAACTTTTGTCACTGCATCAGTAGGGGCCGTTAGCTCAAACTTGTGTGGCAGCTTCTCCTGCGACTAGAGCTAACAATAAGGGCCCACCAGCAACTAGAACCACACTATCCACTTCTTCTTTTTTTATCTAAATACTCGTCTACAGGCTTTCAATCAGTGCGATAGAGTGGACATTCGTCTCTCACTTTGTGAAGTGTATATGACAATTGTCGTGCCAATAGACCAGGCTGATTCCCTGGTGTACCTGTCAAAACAATCCCTCCTAAATCAACAATTGTCACCTTATTCCCCCTTCCATCCTTTTTTGTACACCCTTCCACCTACACACTTCCGTCCCTCCAAAACAATAACCTCAAAGCCAAATGATATCATGTCACGACCTAGACCGTCGTGATTGACACCCACACTAACCCTCCGATGGGAGAGCCGTTACTACAACCCAACTAAGAAGCCTTAACCAAAATACTACACATTTAAAGATACGGAAGCAGGTTTAAATATAGAAATTATATAGAGCCCCATAAACTTCAAAAGTTTAAATAAACTAGCCAAACTATTACAGAAGAACAACCCCTAGAACCTGAAAGCCATTGTACCAAAAGTCTACTAATGACAAGTGTAAGAACAAGGGGTACAACCCCGAAACTAAACAAAAACCTTAAACAAATAGTCTGAGTCCGAAAAGAGTGTACTTAAACAAGAGAGATCCATGACAGCCTGAAAGAACTGGCTCACCCTTGAATCTGGTCACTCTTAATAGTCACCTAGCTGAGGTCTATCAATAGCCGCCTGAAGATGCCCTATACTTAACAAAGAACAAGCAAGTGCAGTATCAATACACAACCACAGTGTACTAGTAGGATCACGCGACTATCCCAATAAGTGGAATATAAGCAAGTAATCAGAACACAGTAACCAAGCATATACCGAATATACACAATATCAATATCATTTCAAGATCAATGTATAATTCCAACTTTTCAATAATACACATGCATATAACAAGTCAATGGTCCTCTCATGGAACCCAGTTCAATGGTCCTCTCATGGGACCCAATTCAACGGTCCTCTCATGGAACCCATACCCAAACTGTCAGTGTACCGGATCGTGGCACCCGTTCCAAGTTAGTATGTCAGATCGTGACACCCGTTCCAATTTGTATGTCAGTACGTGACATCCGATCCCAGTTAGTGTGTCAGATCGTGACACCCAATCCAATCAACATACCACAATCACAATCACAATGTACATTCTCATAATCATACAATCAAGAGGTGATTCATGTCATATAGTTATTCGTTCCTACTCATTTACATTAGGCGTGATCAATAATGCAACATTCGCATACATACATGCAATACAATGAAGCAATTACTAACATATATCACACAAACCTGAAATCACAACAATCACCTACCTCAAACAAAGCTTGAATCCCCTATGAAACTTGATTCTTCCTCTTTCGGATTCATTCCGCTTGTTCTTGGTCTACAAACAATCAATATAATGCAAGGATCAATAAATGAAGCCTAATTACCCAGATTATAATTGACATTATGGATGAGTCTGAGATTTGGACTCATTTAGGGCTTTATTTAGATAGGTTTAATGTCCTCAGATGCTTAATTTGTGCCATAAACTGATGATAAATCCTTGATTTTCAAGTACATGGATTGAGGAATAAAGCAAGGACACTAACATGCAAAAAGGAACAAAACAAACTAAAGAAATGAAGAAAGGCAAGCCTGGTGATCGCCAAGGGCATTTGGTGAATCGCCGAATGGCTATCAGACCGCCTAAAGTTCCAGTGTGCCAAGCCCTGAAGGAAAGAACCAAGTCGGCGATGAAAAGGAGCAGTCGGCGGATCACCGAGTAGTTCCGCAATGCTAAGATAGATTGCCCACAGTTACAGACTTTAAGGATGCTGAAAGTCAAGGCGGAAAGGCGATGAAAGAGATCAAAGGGCGGCTCGCCGAGTGGTTCGGTGAGCCCGACTTACTTCACTGAAGAGCCCTTTGTGGCTTATTTTTGGAAGCTATAAATAAGATTTTGAACACGTAGTTTAGTATCTATCTTTTGACATCGAATTTTTAGTCTCGAAGAGTTTTCTCTGAAGTCTCTTAGTAGACTTGAGGGTTTTGAGACTCAACTCGGAGATTTCACTAGTGGGTTTCTAATTTTCTTCGAATTGGAGCATTATAAATCTTGAATTCCTCTTACCCAGTTGATGGCTAATCGATTCGGTAATGATTTTTATCTTTTTATGATGTTCGGCTAAAACCTCAATTCTTGGGGTGTGATCATGTGATTATGGGTTGAATTAGTGTATGGGTATTGCTAACTACTAGTTAAATGCTATTTTGAAGTGGTTTTAATCATTAGCTGTGGGTTAATTTATGAATTGTAGTTTCAAATACAGTTCTAATTTTGTATTCTTAGCTTGCTCGAGAGAGAGGTTTTTGAACCAAAGCTTTTGATTAATGATTTGTATGTATTGGGTTTATTTGGGTTCAGCTCAAAAGAGTGAATCCTAAACCCAGTCCTACCCATCTTGCTCGAGAGAGAAGATGCATTAAGGTTATGGGTTATTCTTAATTTCTATGCTTGTTGATGTTCGAGAGAAATCGCTTGAAGCGGAATAGTTGTTTGAGAGAAAGCTATTTCAATTATACTCTAGCCTACCCACTGATTTTTAGTTGTTCACTAGTAGTTTCAATTACCCATATATCGAAATTTGCCTATAATCAATAACATCCTGAGAATTTCTCTCCTTATTGTTATCTCATTGTTATTTGACTGGTTGTAGTTGATAATCTGAAAACCCAAAAAACCCCATTTGACATTCGTGTCGCCCCTTTTATTTGATATGTCTGTTTTCGATAATATCTATTCCTATAGCTAGTTAGATCACATTTGCACTTCTTAATTGAATTTGAACACGTACCGCTCCCTGTGGGATTCGACCCCAACTCATTTGTTGGGTTTTATACTGCTTAACGATCGTTCGCACCTAGAATTAGATGAGGTGCGCTTGAAACGTTAATCAAAATGGCACCGCTGCAGGGGAGTGGTGTTTTTCAAATTATTTTATTGAAGTTGAATTATGATCTTTGTAGGTATAGTTCAATCTGTTTATTTTTGTTTTTGGTTTTTCGTTGCTTGTTAAAACAAAGGAAGAAATATGCGTTAATGGAAGTAATAGTAGCCAACTGGGCCACCAAGATGATGTCGGCAACCTCAACGATGTCAATGACCCAGCCCAAATGAGTGGTGTTGGGGCCATCCGTTTGCCTCCAGTTGAAGGGAACGCTGTATTTCACATCACAAGCACTATGCTTCAGCTCCTTCAACAAAAAGGTTTGTTTGGTGGTTTGGCTCATGAGGATCCCCATGAGCATATTAGGAATTTTGTTGATATCTGTGGACCGTTCTCCTTTAAGAACATAACTCAAGAATGGGTCCGGCTGAGGTTGTTCCCATTTTCTCTTATGGGCGAAGCAAGCAAGTGGTTGGCTAAGTTGCCAAGAGATACTATCACTTCTTGGATGGAGCTGATCACAATGTTTCAAGTGAGATTCTTTTCTCCGTTGCAGATGATGATATTGAGGGATGGTATCCAAAGTTTCAAGCAATCGGAGGGCAAACAAATCCATGAGACATGGCTGAGATTTAATGAACTGGTGCTTTAGTACCCGACTCATGGACTTCCAGATAAGGTGCTGCTGGAATGTTTCTATAGAGGCCTTGACTTGGTAAACAAAGGAGCGGTTGATCAACTTTCACCAGATGGTATAATGCAACAGCCCTATGCAATAGCGTCCCAACTCCTTGATTGCATGACTAAGACCAGCAGGGCATGGTATATTCGTAAAGAACAAGTCTCTCCTCTTACTTGTAAAATGACACAAGCACAGATCGAAAAGGATCAAGAGAGAGAGACCAAAGCATAGCAATAATGATGACCCAGCTGGGTATCTTAGCCAAGAGTGTTAGGGAATTTGAAGTGTTATACAATGAGAAAGTAAACTTCCTAGCCGACCAAGGAAGAGGTGATCGTGCAATCTACCTAAGGACGGGTGGAAATAAAGGTTGGAAAGAAAGAGAGGGGGAAAATGATAGGTATGTTCCTCCTCATAAGCGTCTAAAGCTCAAGGATTCTGAGGATGGTTGGACAGAAGATATGCTTTCATGCATTCTCACCAAAATTTAAAGGTCCGACAAAGTGCTGAAAGAGGACGTTTCGACACTCAACCAAATTGTGACCTTTCACTCAGTCTCTATCAAGCAGCTGGAGACTCAAATGGGTCAAATTTCATCTCATCTAAACCCAAGACAACAAAGGGGGTTGCCTAGTGATACTATGGCAAACCCCAAGAATGAAGCTTGAATGGGTACTTATGTCGTGCCACGACGTTAACTAAGGCGCTTCTTGGGAGGCAACCCAAATTTTTATTGCTTTAAGTTTGATTTTGAATAATAGGTGTTGATTGTGCAGGTTGAAAGGTGGAGTGTGTTTGAGAATGTGTAGTTTGGCGAGCCAAAGAGTCCAGTCTTCGACTAGCCGAAGAGGTTGGCGAGCTCGAATTGGACCGCCGTTGGAACCACAAAACAAGAGGTGGAGGTCTGTAAAACTCGGCGGGCCAATTAATTAATCGTTGACTCGCCGAACATGTCGTCTCCCCCGATTTGGTCCACCGTTTGGACCCCAGAGATAACTCGGAGTCCTGTAAAACTTGGTGAGGTAATTTACCGCTCGGCGCATCACCGAGTGGTTTGGTGTGGATGACTTACACCGCCGAAAGGGCCGCGAACTGAAAGGTTTTAAAAGGCCAAATGGTTTGAAATTTCAAAATCTTTCATATTCTCTCATTTCTAACCCCATAATCTCACACCCGCACTTTAGATTTCCCGTATTATTGCTAGTTTATTTGCATTTTGCTCTTGATCTCATGTTTGGATTGGATTACATTGCCGCCTAGCATATCAAATTCTTCATTCAACATAAATGTTGGTTTTCCGAACCCCGAACTCTAGATTAGTAGTTGAACTCGAATGCCTTTGATAATTTAGTATTGATGTGTGTTGGGCCTGTGTTGAAATCGTGTTTGATGCGTTGTTGTGCCTATTTTGTGTTTCGTAATTGTGCCGATTTGCTTAAAATGATGAATTCCCGTGCTTAATGCATTAAAATCGACTTTAAATTGTTGGGTTGCGGTTATTTTGTGTTGGGTCTAGTTGGGTGAAGTCTAAGTAACCCCTAAATTGAGCCAAATGACGTAATTTGCCCAATGATAGAGGTGGTTGACGTCATTCTTAAGGGAAAAAGTCGTCAAATGGTCAAAATTGGCCAAATCAGGGGAAGTCTAAGCACCCCGGAGGCATGGGTCTTATGGGTCTTGTGTGAATTGCATAGTGTGTGTGTTTGATTTTGTTTTTGGGGGCTATGGGCTTGAAATTTGGCACGTTGGGTAGCTCGGCGAGCTGGGTCGAGCTCGCCGAATAGTTCGGTGGTTCGCCAACGTCCCCCTTTGATCGCCTTTAATTTCGTAATTTGGCTAGTTGGAGTCTGTAGCTTTCGGTGGGAAGCCTGAGCTCACCGAGTTTACTTGGTGACTCGGCAAAAGGTTCATTTGATCTCCCATTCTGCGCCCCTAACCCCTAAAATGCACTGTAATATTCGGCGGGATAGTCTTTGCTCGTCGAGTTACGTCGGTGATTCGCCGAAGGGCCCTAAGTGTCACCAACATGCCTTATTTCTGAGAAATTTTTGAGCTGGTCCATTCGATGATCCCGATCTGACTGGCCTAAGTGACTCGGCGACTCGGTGACTAGTTCGGCGACTCTTTCTGCAACCTTATTTCTGCAAATATTTCTTGACATTTTTCTAACTCTTCCTAATGTGTTTTGCAGATATGGCTAGGACTAATTGGGATGAAAGTGGCATGCCACCCCGCAAACGAGGACGGGGCATCGTGATAAATGAGGGAGCTGCTGCTCCCAATGAAAAGGGCAAGAAAGCACCTCCAAAGGGAGGCAAAGGAAAGGGCAAAGAGCCCGTAGTTGAGAGACCGGAGCACAACTCCGGTAGTGATGGGGATTTTTTTGAGTCTCAGACCTCATTCTCTGAGCCTGAGGATGAACAGTCACTTCAGTCCCGACAAGAAGAGATTCGTGCAAGGGTTCGCCAAGATCCGTCTAGGATCCCGGAGTCTACCCCTCCTGCTGATGATACAGTGCCAGCTCCAGCACAGACGGTGGTTCCAGCACCACTAGTTCAGGGTCCTCCTCCCAATTACTCAACAGGTTAAAGGCCGAGGGACTGAGGACCATTCTCGAGGAGAAGAAATTATCCACGGATGGAGTAGTAGACAGGTACCCGAATATGTGGGACACTCTCTGATTTCACCGATTTGAGATCTTCACCAGGCCCCGTGGCCCATATAACCCCACTTGGGTCCGGGAATTTTATACAGCCTACAGTGACCTGGTGCCCAAAGGAAAGAAGAAGGCCAGTGCCTTCCGACCGGTAGAGTCTGTGATGGTCCGAGGGAGGACGGTGAGATGCAACTACAATGACATCAATACTGTATTTGATAGGGATGTAGGTGTTGAGTATGAGTACCAGAGGTTGATGACTTCACAGACTCTGGAAGACATAAAGGGCTGGCTAGCTCACCTCATTTCTGACACCACCCCAAGGTGGATTGAGGCCGGAGCACCTATTGAGAAGAAGGACTTGAATATAACAACTCGGTATTGGTTTGGGTTCATTAGTAGCTTGAATATGCCATCACAGAACGAGTCCATTCTCCGCCACCTAAAGGCGGCCTATCTAGGATCTATTATAGCCAGGAAGTGTCTAAACCTAGGGATGATCATAGAGCAGGAGATGGCCATGAGGGCCAAACAACGCCAGACGTCCCTACCATTCCCAGTGCTTATTACGAAGTTATGTCATCGGGCTGGAGTTCCTCGTGAAGAGAAAAGGGATATCGAGGTCACTCCCACATTCTCCACCGACATCCGGCACATAGAGGCCGAGTACACACGTGACGAGGTGAATAGGAGGAGAGAAGCTCCGGTGGATACATCCCCGAATGTGTACATTGATTCTATACATGCAGAGGCATCTTTGCCTACTCCGGCCTCCGGGCCTTCAGGTACATCCACTTCTAATCTTTCCAAGGCCCTAGGTTCTTCTACTACTTCAGGTACCACTGCCTCCAGGCCTCTAATCACTCAGGCCATGCTCCTCAAGATGGGGCACCTAGCCCATTCTACCGATGTGCGGGTTTCCCAGTTAGAGGCTGAGGTGCCCTGGATGATTGAGCGAGCCATCACAGCTGCACTCACACCTCTCCAGGATTTCATTGATACTCTCACTGCGAGAGTAGTTACTTGTGAGAGAGGACAATGGGTGACTACCGAGGTCACAACTTTGAAAGCTGAGGTTACTGAGCTTAGGAAGGATGTGTACCATCTTAAGTCCATAGATTTCACTTCACTGTCTGGGTCAGTTGAGATCCCTGAGGATTCGAGTGCTGAGATGCCAGCCCATGCTGAGGTACCTCCGGCTACTATCGAAGACGCTATCATGGAGGATGTTACTGCTGATGAGTCTGAGGCTGAGACCGATGAGAAGCAGATTGAGGAGCGAGATGCTGCCGTATATGATGATCTGGCATACCTAGAGGGTGCCATGATTGAGACTGCCCGACAAGCCTCTTTGCGGGATATTTCTATGGCAGGCTCCAGTGGAGCTAATGTTGCTGCTACTCTAGGCACTGATGCCCAGACCCAGAGTACTACCTCGGGCACTGATGCCCTGACAAATGGAGCAACGGTGTAGACAGGATCATTCTTTACCTCCCTCTCTGTCGTTTTTATTGATTGATGTTATTTTAGTTGCATTTGAGGACAACTGCTTTTCTTTTGTGGGTGGGGTGAGGTATTTCCATACCTACTTCTTGTGTTTTGATTTTGTTTGTGAATATTGGTGAATATTGGGTTTTATGATCTATATAGGTGTTTTGATTTCAATTTTGTGGATGTTTGAGCTTGTGGCTCCTTGTTTTTAATGGAAATAGTTTTGACCTATTTCAAAAAATAAAATAAAATTGTGCCACCTCTTTTGTGTATGAATGTGGTTGTTCTTGTGCAAATTTAAGTATCGGTTATGATCAATACCGATAACTTGAATAGTGCTCTTAATTGAACGAAATGAATGTGCGGCTACGATGAGGCCAATGAAGTTGCATAGACCATGTGTGAACTTTTAGCATCTCATTGTGACTAGATGGTTATCGAATGAGCCTCTTGTAATGAACATTGCACACTAGCGAAAGTGTGGAGTCTTGTTTGATATTGGTGCCAATGCCTTGTGTGTTGAGATTACTTTGAACAATTGTGTGATGACACCTAAAATTTGCCCCGTTGGTCCGGTTGACTAAGTGATGCAAGCACTTGATATGATCTTAGGCAACGATTTTGAATAGTGAGACAATTTAACAATATACCTCTTTTGTGGCCAACCTTGTGAGATGTGTGAACCTTGCTTGAACCCCCTTGAGCCTTATCCTTTTCTTGGAAGAAACTTGAACAACCGTGATCCCTCTTTATCTATCTATCCATAACTTTCATGAAGTGTGGTTTGTGTGAATAGCCAACTTAGGCCAAAAGCCTAAGTTGGTGGTGTGGTGAAAAGGGAAGGTAATTCAAGAAATGTGAAAAATCTCCCTTTGAGAATGGTTTTGAAAAAGATGGAGCCCCTCCATGTTAAAAAAAAAGGAGAAAAGAAGCCATGAAAATGAATGAAAAAGTTGTGAAATAAGTGATGAAAATTGCAAAAGAAATGGGGTGGAATATGAGCATGCTTAAATTGTTAAAGAAAAGGAGGAATGTGCTGATTTAGGCCACACTTCATGAAGGTAGAAGCCAATGAACCTAAATGACCATACCTTGACACTCAGCCCCATTACAAGCCATGAAAAGACCTTTGTGATCTTGAGTGAGCTGAAACAAATGTTGATTGGAAAATAAGGGCAAACCTATGGGTGAAGTCATGCATGAGTCTTTGTGAGTGTGAGAGGTGTATGTGATTCTGAAACTTTAAATTGCTGAGAAATAGTGTGTGAATATGGAATCATCTTTGTTGTGAGGGCATTTGAGTACCTTTGTTGAGCTTGAACTTGCATTTGAAGCAAGTATTGTGAACTTTAGCATCTTTGGTAATGGTGAGTCACAATTTGAATCTTTAAGTGCACAATTGATCATTGCATGAGTAAATTGAGCCTTGTTGTGTGCATTCAGGTTGAGTCTTATGCAGCACTGTTTCAGACATTCTTTATGAACAGCTAATCTTAAGTTTTACTTGAGGACAAGCAAAAGTTTAAGTTGGGGGTGTTGATGAGTCCGAGATTTGGACTCATTTAGGGCTTTATTTGGATAGGTTTAGTGTCCTCAAATGCTTAATTTGTGCCATAAACTGATGATAAATCCTTGATTTTTAGGTACATGGATTGAGGAACAAAGAAAGGACACTAACATGCAAAAAGGAACAAAACAAACTGAAGAAATGAAGAAAGGCAAGCCTGATGATCGCCAAGGGCATTTGGTGAATTGCCGAGTGGCTATCAGACCGCCTAAAGTTCCAGTGTGCCAAGCCCTGAAGGAAAGAACCAAGTCGGCGACAAAAAGGAGCAGTCGGTGGATCGTCGAGTAGTTCCGCGAAGCTAAGATAGATAGCCCAAAGTTACAGACCTTAAGGATGCTGAATGTCAAGGCGGAAAGGCGATGGAAGAGATCAAAGGGCAGCTCGCCGAGTGGTTCGGCGAGCCCGACTCACTTCGCCGAAGTGCCCTTCGTGGCTTATTTTTTGCAGCTATAAATAAGATTTTGAATACTTAGTATAGTATCTATCTTTTGACATCAAATTTTTAGTCTAGAAGAGTTTTCTCTGAAGTCTCTCAGTAGACTTGAGGGTTTTGAGACTCAACTTGGAGATTTCACAAGTGGGTTTCTAATTTTCTTCGAATTGGAGCATTGTAAAGCTTGAATTCCTCTTACCTAGTTGATGGCTAATCGATTCGGTAATGGTTTTTATCTTTTTATGATGTTCGGCTAAAACCCCAATTCTTAGGGTGTGATTATGGGTTGAATTAGTGTATGGGTATTGCTAATTACTAGTTTAAATGCTATTTTGAAGTGGGTTTAATCATTAGGTGTGGGTTAATTTATGAATTGTAGTTGCAAATGCAGTTCTAATTTTGTGTTCTTAGCTTGCTCAAGAGAGAGGTTTTTGAACCAAAACTTTTGATTAATGATTTGTATGTATTGGGTTAATTTGGGTTCAGCTCGAAAGAGTGAATCCTAAACCCAGTCCTACCCATCTTGCTCGAGAGAGAAGATGCATTAAGGTTATGGGCTGTTCTTAATTGCTATACTTGTTGATGTTCGAGAGAAATCACTTGAAACGGAATTACTGTTCGAGAGAAAGCTATATCAATTATAGTCTAGCCTACCCACTGATTTTTGGCTGTTTACTAGTAGTTTCAATTACCCATATATCGAAATTTGCCTATAATCGATCACATCCCGAGAATTTCTCTCCTTATTGTTATCTCATTGTTATTTGACTGATTGTAGTTGATAATCTGAAAACCCAAAAACCCCCATTTGACATTCGTGTCACTCCTTTTATTTGATATGTCTATTTCCGATAATATCTATTCCTATAGCTAGTTAGATCACATTTGCACTTCTTAATTGAATTTGAACACGTACCGCTTCCTGTGGGATTCGACCCCAACTCATTTGTTGGGTTTTATACAGCTTAACGATCGTTCACACCTAGAATTGGATGAGGTGTGCTTGAAACGTTAATCAATTATCAAGCCTAGGCCAAACCCATGATCCCAATACCCTACTTAAGGCTTTTTCCACCATTAACTTCAGGCCAAAACCCTCCCCCAACGATAATTACCCATGAATTTACGTTCTATGGATTGAAACATGGATTAGGGGAGTAAAATCCTTACCTTTAGCACCAAAAGTCGTGGAAAACCTTCAAGAAATAATCCTGGATCGTCCCTTAGCTCTTAAGAATGAAACATGCAGAAAAATAACCTTTTTGGGTTTTAATACCGACTTATTTCGCGACTGGCCCGCTACAGAGGGACCCATCCGGCTACAGCAGCCCCGCTCTAGCGGCATTAATCCCACTTTGGCGGCTTGCACGGAGAAAGAACGTCGGAATTAGAGTTTCAAACCCCCATTTCACAACAGACCTTCAACCTATGACATTCAAAAACAATCCATTCACACTAAGATCAGTTTCGGGGGTTCAACTCGCCCGAATTCGATTCCTTAAAGTTGTACGGGTTTCTTAACGTCTTAGTTATCTACTCATGTGATCAAATTCATAATTAGATCGCCCATTCATTACCAGATTTTCCTAGACCTCACTAACTCAGATTTCGTCAAAATCTGGACTAGGCTAGGAATTCCAAGTTACTACTCAACAGTTTTCTGACTCCAATTCTTTCCCCATTGGATTTTCCCTAATGACAGAATCAGGTCATTACAATAGATACCAATTTACCCATCACTCGTCCCCGAGTGATCAACTAGGAAAGACTGGCTAAAGTAAGGGTAGAGTAGTACCTGAATCGCTGAACAACTGGGGATACTTGTTTCGCATGTCCTTAGCTTCCGGACATCGCGATCAAGAATTTCAACCGGTTCTTCCTCATACAGAAGGTCTTGTTTAACAAAATTGAGTCTCACTTTATGATATAATCT
Source organism: Solanum etuberosum (assembly GCA_029582245.1). Taxonomy (NCBI): domain Eukaryota; kingdom Viridiplantae; phylum Streptophyta; class Magnoliopsida; order Solanales; family Solanaceae; genus Solanum; species Solanum etuberosum. The sequence goes on from JAJONR010009826.1 coordinate 12,979, forward strand.
CCGTCCCCAAAACAACCAATTGAATACCTACACATCCTTCCATACAATGCCTCAATGAAGTCATCACAATACTCGAGTGATAATTATTGTTGTATGTACACTTAACTAACAACAAAGCTATTCCCAATAACCACCAAAGTTGATCGTACACATGTCTGCAACATGTTATCAAGGACTTGACACAAACATCAGGACGAATCCTTTCTCACATAACCATGATAAAATTCTAAATCAATACTCGCTATAATTAGAGGTGGACCTGAACCAACCAACACACACTCATAATACTCAAACAATCATAGTTCTTATCAACATCTCCTTCTCACAACATAAATTTCCATGAGCTTAAGTTATAAAAATTTAATCTTTAGACATCAGATACTCATCGAGGGATATGTCCAAGATACAAACCCTCTAACAACACTATCGAAATGTTAGATTTAGTAATTGTAGATTACCTCTTAAGAACAGTAGAACTGGACCCAAATGATCCCCACATTC
>JAJONR010009827.1:0-11365 GCA_029582245.1 Solanum etuberosum
GAGATCATAATTGTATGGAGGAATTTGAGTTGAAAAGAATGAAATTCTTGGAGAAAAACTTACCTTGAAGAAGAATCTTGAAAAAGATTGGAAGAATCTTGAAAAAGATTGAAAGAATCTTGAATGGAGTCTTCTACTTTGATTATTCCTTAGGGTTTTTCCCTAGGGTTTGAGAGAAAGAGAATGATAGATTAAAAGATGAAAATCTGATTTTTTTGAGCCTTTTATTAGTCAAGAAATTCATTTCGGATTTTCTTGGAGATAAAAAAAAAAACAAAAAAACCCTTTTAATATTTTTTTTACCTCCAAGAAAACCCTAGGGATAAACCCTAAGGGTTGTTTTTTTCTTTCTTGGAGTTAAAAAAACAAAAACAATCATTAAAAAGTGTTGTTTTGTTTTTTTTACCTCTAAGAAAATCCTAAACAAATTTCTTGACTAATAAAAGGCTCAAAACAATCAGATTTTCATCATTTAATCTATCATTTTATTCTCTCTCAAATCCTAGGGCAAAACCCTAAGGAATAATCAAAGTAGAAAACTCCATTCAAGATTCTTTCAATCTTTTTCAAGATTCTTCCAATCTTTTTCAAGATTCTTCCAATCTTTTTCAAGATTCTTCTTCAAGGTAAGTTTTTCTCCAAGAATTCCATTCTTTTCAACTCAAATTCCTCCATACAATTATGATCTCTAATGAAAATCATATTGGCCATAGAGGTTTCAAGAAAATAATTCAAGAATCTCAAGAAAGGATTTCTTGATTGTTTACCTTCAAGCTAAGATTTCAAGGCTTCTAATCAAGTTCTTTTTCAAGATTCTTGAAGAACCTTGTTCTTTCAAGTATGTAAGGCTATCATAGTGTTGGACTAGTTCATCATAATTCAAATTCAAGAAAGAGTTTAGAGTAGAGTTCAAGAAAGTCTTTGAGTTCAATTGTGAATCCTTTGAGAGCAACTGTAGATTTGAGCTAGGTTTTGAGGAAGTAAGTATGAGTCGAGTAGTCTTGAGATGAGAGGTATCATTGAGTCCTTGAGTTGAGTAGTTCATGCCCATAATTTTGCATGAACCCTCCGAGTCGAGCATTCTTCAGATGAGTAGTGTCATTGACTCCTTGAGTTCTGGAGTTGTTGAGTTCCAAGTACTGAGTTTTATGAATGGTTATTGAAAATCTTGAATTGAGTCATTCATGTCCATAATTCGGCATGAACCCTATTTTAAGAAGTCTTTTTAACAAATTGTTTTAAAACTTGTTTTTAAGACTTAAGCACTTTAGTTGAGAAAGAGTAGAGCGTAGTTCATTTCTTTAAAATGATATACGGAAACTAAGTATTTCCAAGAGGAAACTGAGATTTCCAAAAGAGTTTTGAGCAGTCGAGTACCATCTCTTTTTAGAGAAAGATTTTGAGTATTTATCTCAAACCATAGAAAGTGTAATATTTTTTAACATATGAGCTAGTTAAATTTTGGGAGTAGTGTTGAGCATTGATTTGGGGACAAGTTGAGTTCAGATAATTCAAGGTCCCCATAAACCGTGTAGCCAGCATAGGTAGAAAAGGGTCATAATTTTTAGATGATTCCTTGGTACTTTTTAGCATAGACTAGTGGATCCACTTAGTAGTTAGGTTCTATACCCCCGACAAGGTATAGGACGACCCTGGCAGCATGTGGCAAGACGTTGTATCATCATATAGCTCATAGTGATAGTTGTCGGTTAGAGAAACTCCCACAAAGATATTTTGTATTCTTATATACACAGAGTTTATTTTGTATTTTCATATACAAACAAAGTTTATATTGTACCCTTGCATCAAATTGAGTTACTTTTGAATATTTCAATACATTGAGTTGCTTTCTACTGTTTTTAAAGTTTTCCATATATTGCATCGGTATTGTTGCTTTATATTGACTTGAGTATCCAGAGTTAAGTATCCAGAGTTGAGTATCCAGAGTTGAGTACCCAGAGTCGAATATCTTATAATTGAGTTGAGTCTTATTTCACTGAGTTGAATATCTTATCATTGAGTTGAGCCCTATTATCTTTGAGTTGAGCCGAGTTGAGTTGAGTTGAGAGAGTCGAGAAGAGGTAAGTACGTTTCTATCCGACCAGTTCAAGCTTATGTTATGCTTTAGAATTCTCCTTACATGCTCGTACATTCCATGTACTGAGCCATTTGGCCTGCATCATTTCATGATGCAGATATAGGTACTCAGGATCATTAACATGTGCTTCGTTGATACCGCATGCAGTTCGAGTTAGCTATGGTGAGTCTCTTTACTTCCGGAGGGTTCCACTTGTACTTTCAGTTATATCAGTTGTTAGGATGTCGTGAGTCTTGTCCCAAATTTCATCTTTGTCAGTTAGAGGCTTCATAGATAGACAGTAGAGTTTCAAAAGTATGTTCATTTATTTTGTTAAATGTTTTAAAGACTTAAGTTGCCTATTTTATGGCGAGTGGAGTATATTATTTTCATTCAGAGTTATTCATTTGAGTTAAATATTTGTAATTGAGTAAAATGAAATTTTATTCAGTTTTAAACTTTTGCATGCTTAAGTTAGTCTTCTACTTGTAGTCAGCCAGGATGAGGGTTTGCTTGGGGACCAACAATGGTTCTTGAGTGCCGGCCACGTCCAGGGTGTAGAATCGGGTCATGATAAACTTTGTATCAGAGCACAGAGTTCAAGAGTCCTAGGGTGTCAATGAAGCCGTGTCAGTAGGGTCTTGTTTATGGTTGTGAGGGCCCCACTTCTATAAATGAGGGACTACAGACATTTTAGAAAAGTTTCCCTTATTTCATACTCTAAATCGTGGAATAGAGCTATGTCATAGAGACTTATTCTAACTCATGCGTTCTCATATCCAGTCGACTCCCCCCATACTAGAGGTGGTTAAAAAGTAAAGTCAGTCCTTTATCGATGAGTTGCTCTTAGAAAAGTCTTGAGGAAGTCATAAGACTCCAGAGGGGCTTGAGAGAAGCCTGGGAGTGAGTTAAGTGTTGAGTTTCAGAGAAATGCACCCATAATTATATGAATCGTGCGTTTAAGCTAAAAGGCGAGTTGTACAGTCATCTGTAAAACTTATTCAGCAGAGAAATTTAAGAGGATGGTATGTTTAGAGATTGGGTAGTATTTTCACCAGAAAAGGTAGCATGACTTACGAGATCATGAGTAGTAGTAGTGACAGTGCCTAGAGTTAGAGGAAAGTATGCAGAGGTTTAGTAATCTAAGTAAGGGAGATGGTGTTTCGACAAGCTATGTTACTATAGTCATGCAACTAGTAAGTTATTAATGAAGAGTTTTTCCCTTATGGGTAGACTAAGAAGCGATGAGTTGTGAAGATCTCATGATAAGAGGTAGAGTAAGAGTTGCTAGTCAAGATGAGATAGAGTATATATATTTTTAACCAGAATAGAGTTGATGCCGATGTGCCATCGTGTTAGAGAAAGCTAAATATATGTGTTGAATAGAAGCACAGAGTATTCATGAAGTGATATATCTAAACTAGGATTATGATATGTTGTGAAAAGGGGATGTAGACTGGTTTAGAGATGATGGAATAGATCCATAACTTCCAATTGTTAGATTTAGACCTAAGGGGGATATGATAAGATGAGAAATCAAGTCCACTGTTGAGAATAAGATAGCTTTTCAGAGGTCCTTTTAGTAGTAGAGTGATGTTAGAAGGAGAAGGTTAATGTTCTTATCGTGATGATGATGGTGTGATAATTCCATCTAAGGTTGTAAAAGAGGAGGATGAGGTTTTACTATGAGAAATAGTTAAATGAGATCCCTTAGTTGGCTCCGAAGGAGTTGGTTAGTAGGAGTCCATGGAGTTGTTAGAGTACTAAGCTTGAATGTGGTGTTGTTAAACATTAGGTGGTTCTTAATATGAGCCCAATGTGGTGGTAAAGAGTAATAGTTTTGGGATGAGATTCCCTATAGAGAGGTATAGAACCTGAACCTAAGGATTTGGATTAAGCTTGAATATAGTAAGAGCATACCATTAGACTCAGACCTTAGTAAGAATAACCCCATTCCATACCCAGTCCAGTCGTCATTCAAGGACGAATGATCCCAAGGGGGAGATATTGTAACACCCCAGAATTTTTTTTGATCTAAGACTCGAACCATCCTTCATTGTGAGTAGGATTTTACCAAGGAATTTAAAATTTATTAAGTGTTAAGGTCACTAGATGTAGCACCTTGAGTTCCAAGAAGAACTAAAGAGAGTTCATTCAAGTCATTCCTAAGTTCTTCTAAGTTTTGGGTCAACTTCAAATAACTAAAACTCTCAGTACAGAATGAGTTAGGTGACCCATAAGATATCAAATGAAATTTCTTTGAATTATCTTTCCAACGCCACCGAGTTTGCTAAGTTTTGAGTTCGGATGAGTGAGATATGCCCTTTTGAAGTTAGGCTGTCCAGTTAAGGAAAGTTACCCAAAAATAGTGAGGGCTATTTTGGTCTTTTCCTTACTCAATCAGATTTAATTCATTTTTTGTAAGGTTTTAGGGGTCTAATCTGATTAGGTTCAGTTTTATAATCCTAATATACGCCTAGGGTTTTAGTTGATAGTTCAAGAAGAGAAGAGAAGAGAAAAGAGGAGAAAAGAGTAAAGGATCAAGGCGTTCGTCGAGATTCTAGAGTTTTGTTGCAGATTTTTGCCATGGGTTTGATCCCTAAGTTGTATGTAAGCATCCATAGTGTCGGGTTCATTCACCCACGCGCCAATCATGATTTATTTAGCTTAATTTCTTTCTTGAAATTTAAGGATTTAAGTTCTTGATAAGTGTTCTTGAAGTTCATTCTAATTCTTATTTTTTGGGGTTTTGATGAATTCTTGAGATGAAAGTTAGTGATTTGAGTGGATTATTATGTACATACGTTGAGTATTCTATCCTAAGTGATTGGGGAAGAAACCATTCGATTCTAGGCGAATAAGGGTCCGAAAACAAGCAAACAAAATTCGTCGGATTTTCTGGGTTGGGTCCTGGCGCCCTGCGCCAGCCAGTGCACACAAATCCTCTTCTGTAGATTAGGGGCTGGCATCCCGCGCCACTCAGTGCGCCAGGGTCGCTTGCCCCGTCCAGTTTGCAGTCGGTTGCTCCGTTTGAGTTCTTTTAAAGTGTACCTTCACTCCCTTTTGATTCTAATCACTCTAAACTACTTCTAAACACCTAGAAATAATTCATAACCTTGAATTCATAATTCAAATTCAAGGTAGAGTTAAGAGTTAAGTGTTGAGAGTTCTTTCGAACATTTTTAGAAAGTCCATATAAGTCTTTCTGAGGAGTCTTCTACAACTTATAATAACGTGTTTCAAGACTCAAGTAAGTGAGTATAAGAATGAGGAGAATGTATTCTTGAGTCTACATTATCATCATGATATCCTTCATATTATGAACCATAACTCTTGAATTCATAATTCACATTCAAGAGAGAGTTAAGAGTAGAGTTCAAGAAAGTCTTTGAGTTCAATTGTGAATCATTTGAGATCAACTATCGCTTTGAACTAAGTTTTAAGGAAGTAAATATGAGAATGAGAAGAGTCGTTTAGACGAGTTCCATGTTGTTATGTAGACCCTCGAGTTGAGTCGTTCATGCCCATAAATTCTGCATGAATTCCATAAGTTGAGTATCTTTGAGAGGAGTAGTATCTTCAAGTTCTAAATCTTGAGTATTGAGTTCCTAACCCTTTTGAGATTATATTCCTAATCATGGGACTATTAGATGTTACCCATGAAGTCCTTGAGTTGAGTTGTTCATGCTCATAATTCTGCATGAACCCTCTGAGTTGAGCATTCTTGAAATGAGTTGTATTATTGAAGTTCTTGAGTTCCAAGTATTAAGTTCTATCTATGGTTATTGAAAACCTTGAATTGAGTCGTTCATGTCCATAATTCGGCATGAACCCTATTTTAAGAAGTCTTTTACAAATTCTTTAAACTTATTTTAAGACTTAAGCATTGAGTTGAGTAAGATTAAAAGTGAAGTCCATTTTCTTCAAAAGATTATATGGGACTAAGTATTCTCAAAGAGTAAATGTTTTCACATTTAAATAAGAGAGGAAACACCGATTTCCAAGAGAGCTTTTGAGATAGTTTTTGAGTAATTATCTCAAACCACAAAAAGAGTTATGTTTTTGAACATATGAGCTAGTTACATTTTGGGAGTAGTATTGAGCACTGAGTTGGGGACAAGTTGAGTTCAGATAATTCAAGGTCCCCATAAACTGTGTAGACAACATGGATAGAAAAGGGTCATACTTTTTAGATGATTCCTTAGTGCTTTTTAGCATAGACTAGTGGATCCACTTAGTAGTTAAGTTCTATACCTCCGGCAAGGTATAGGACGGCCCTGGCAGCGTGAGGCAAGACGCTGTATCATCACATAGCTCATAATGATGGTTGTCAGTTAGAGAAACTCCCATAGAGATATTTTGTATTCTTATATACACAAAGTTTATTTTGTATTTTCATATAAAAATATAGATTATACTGTACCCTTGCATACAAATTCAGTTACTATTGAATATTTCAATACATTGAGTTGCTTTCTATTGTTTTTAAAAGTTTTCCATATATTGAATCTGTATTGTTGCTTTATATTGATTTGAGTATCCAGAGTTGAGTATCCAGAGTTGAGTATCCAGAGCTGAGTACCCAGAGTCGAGTATCTTATAATTGAGTTGAGACTTATTTCACTGAGTTGAATATCTTATCATTGAGTTGAGCCCTATTTTCTTTGAGTTGAGTTAAGAGAGTTGAGAAGAGGTAAGTATGTTTCTATCCCACTAGTTCAAGCTTATGTTATGCTTTAGAATTCCCCTTACATGCTTGTACATTCCATGTACTGAGCCATTTGGCCTGCATCATTTCATGATGCAGATACAGGTACTCAGGATCATCAACAGGTGCTTCGTTGATACCGCATGCAGTTCAAGTTAACTATGGTGAGTCTCCTTGCTTCCGGAGGGTTCCACTTGTACTTTCAGTTATATCAATTGTTAGGATGTCATGGGTCTTATCCCGACTTCCATCTTTGTCAGTTAGAGGCTTCATAGATAGACGGTAGAGTTTCAGAAGTCTGTTTATTTATTTTGCTAAATGTTTTAATGACTTAAGTTGCCTATTTTATGGCGAGTGGAGTATATTATTTTCAATCAGAGTTATTCATTTCAGTTAAAGATTTGTAATTGAGTTCAATGAATTTTTATTCAGTTTTTAAGATTTTGCATGCTTAAGTTAGTCTTCCGCTTGTAGTCAGCCAGGATAAGGGTTCGCTTGGGGACCAACAATGATTCTTGAGTGCCGGCCATGTCTAGGGTGTAGACTCGGGTCGTGACACAATATCTCCCCCTTGGGATCATTCTTCCTCAAATGACGACTGGACTGGATATGGAATGGGGTTACTCTTACTAAGGTCTGAGTCTAATGGTATGCTCTTACTATATTCAAGCTTAACCCAAATCCTTAGGTTCGGGTTCTATACCTCTCAATAGGGAATCTCATCCCAAAACTATTACTCTTTACCACCACATTGGGCTCATATCAAGAACCACCTAATGTTTAACAACACCACATTCAAGATTAGTACTCTAACAACTCCTCGGACTCCTACTAACCAGCTCCTTAAGAAATTCTCAACACTTGACTTGATTTCTCATCTTATCATATCCCCCTTAGGTTTAATGCTAACACTTGAAAGCTATGGACCTATTCCCTATTGACAACTCAATTATGGTATCTAGGAAAATATGAAAAATTATAACTTAATAGGAACCTCATCTGGTAACATACCATCTCGGCACACCTCTTAATGCTCTTGTTATTCTTGTGACTTAGCCACACTTTGCTGCCATTATCTAAATATTAGGGTCTCTCACGTGTACCACTCATATTTATTGCAGCTTATCACCTCAATTCTTCAATTACGCTATGTCAAGTCTTCTAGATCAAATCTCAAGACTAACATCATCACCCTCATGTTGCAATTCTTTTGATCATGACACTCATCTCAAATTCAAGCTTAATGTGTATTACTAAACCCGAATATCAATATGATTGCTCGCTTACTATACTATCTTACAACTAATGGATGCAAATTTAGAAACACTCGTCCACTAGGACCTTATGACAAATAGTCAATCCTTACCTCTTAGTATTCATACTTACAATTTACTATCACATTTCCCTTCACAACTTGAGTACTATTCACTCATTCACTATACATCAATGCCTAATCAGTTCTATAACAGTTTGAATATTATAGGCTCTCCCTCAAAATCATAAGCCTAGCTTAGATCTATCACCTCATGTATACTCCTGCTCTTCTATTCAACACTTACACTTGGTCAGTACCTACACCATGGCACTTCATCACAAACTCCTTTCTAGTACAACACACTCTACCTCCTATGATGGAATCCTCACAACTCATCACTTCTTAGTCTACCCATAAGGGAAAACTCCTCATTACTAACTTACTAGGTGCATGACTATAGTAACATAGCTTATCAAAACACCATCTCCCTTACTTAGATTACTAAACCTCTACATACTTTCCTCTAACTTTGGGCTCTTTCACTACTACTATTCATGATCTCGTCATTCATACTATCTTTTAGGGTGAAAATATTACCCAAGCTCTAAACATATTTTCTCATAAGGATCTCAGCTGAAACAGGACTTAGAGAAGAGAGTAGAACTCGCTTTTAGCTCAAACTCACGATTCATATGAATATGAGTGCATTTCTTCGAACTCAATACTCAAATCACTCACAAGCTTCTCTTAAGCCCCTCTGTAGTCTCATGACTTCCTCAAGATTTTTTTTAAAGATAAACTCATCGATAAAGGACTAACTTTGCTTTTCAACCACCTTTAGTATGGGGGGGGGGGGTAGTCGAATGAATCTGAGAAACGCACGAGTATGAATAAATCTCTATGACATAACTCTATTGCACGATTAAGAGTATGAAAGAAGGGAATTTTTTTCTAAATGTCCGTAGTCCCTCCTTTATAGAAGTGGGGCCCTCACAACCATCAAAAAACCCTACTGACACAACTTCATAGACACCCTAGGACACTTGAACTATGTGCTCTGATACCAAGTTTGTCACGTCATGAGCCTACACCCTGGACGTGGACGACACTTGAGAACCATTGATGGTCCCCAAGCGAACCCTCATCCTGGCTGGCTACAAGCGGAAGACTAACTCAAGCATACAAAAACTTCAAAAATGAATTCACTTCAAATACTCAACTTTAAAATAATTTGAACAATACTGAATAGATAACTCTGATTAAGAATAATATTTTCAACTCGCCATAAATAGGCAACTTAAGTCTTGAAAACATTTAACAAAATAAATGAACTGACTTCTGAAACTTTACTGTCTATCTATGAAGCCTCTAAATGACAAAGATGGGAGTCGAGACAAGACCCACGACATCCTGACAAAACTGAAAAGTAAATGAAATCCTCTGGAAGTAAGGAGGCTCACCATAGCTAACTGGAACTGTAAGTGGTACCAACGAAACGCCTGTTGATGATCCTGAATACCTGTATCTACATCATGAAATGATGCAGGGCAAATGGCTCAGTAAGTGGAATGTACGAGCATGTAAGGGGAATTCTAAAGCATAAACATAGGCTTAAACTTGATAAAAAAGAAACAAACATACCTCTTCTCAACTTACGCAACTCAACTCAACTCAACTCAAGAATAAGATACTCAACTCAAAGATTATATATTCAACTCAAAGATATGATACTCAAATCAAAGGTACTCAACTCAAGATACTCAACACAAGATACTCAAGGATAAAACAACAATAAAAGATGCAATATATGGAAAACTTTTAAAACAGTAGAAATCAACTCAATGTATTGAAAAAGGCAATAGTAACTCAGTTTGTATGCAAGGATACAAGATAAAATCTGCTTGTATATGAAAATACAATGTAAACTCAGTGTATATAAGAATACAAAATATCTCTGTAGGAGTTTCACCAATTGACAACCATCACTATGAGCTATGTGATGATACAACGTCTTGCCGCATGCTGTCAGGGCCGTCCTATACTTTGCTGGGTTATAGAACCTACTCACTAAGTGGATCCATTAGTCTATGCTAAATGAATTAACGAATCATCTAAAAAGTATGACCCTTTTCTACCCATGTTGGCTACACGGTTTATGGAGACTTTGAATTATCTGAACTTAAACTCTTCTCCATATCGGTGCTCAATACTACTCCCAAAATATAACTAGCTCATATGTTTAAAAACATAACTCTTTCTGTGGTTTAAGATTATTACACAAAATCTTTCTCTTAAAAGAGATGGTACTCGAATGCTCAAAACTCTTTTGGAAATCTTAGTTTCCTCCTCTTTTAAATGTGAAAACATTTACTTTTGGGAATACTTAGCTCTCATATATCATTTTAAAGAAAATAAACTCAACTCTACTCTTTCTCAACTCAAGTGCTCAAATCTTAAAAACAAGTTTTAAAACAATTTGTAAAAAGACTTCTTAAAATAGGGTTCATTCCGAATTATGGACGTGAACGACTTAATTCAAGGATTTCAATAACCATGCATAAAACTTAATACTTGGAACTCAACAACTCCAGAATTCAAGGAGTCAATGACACTACTCATCTGAAGAATGGCCGACTCGGAGGGTTCATGCAGAATTATGGGCATGAACTACTCAACTCAAGGACTCAATGATACCTGTCATCTCAGGACTGCTCGACTCATACTTACTTCCTCAAAACTTAGCTCAAATCGACAGTTGCTATCAAAGGATTTACAATTGAACTCAAAGACTTTATTGAACTCTACTCTTAACTCTTTCTTGTATTAGAATTATGAATTCAAGAGTTATGATTCATGATATGAAGGATCTCAATAACAATATAGCAATTCGATAATTATGATCTCAACTTACTCTTTTACTGATCTGAAAGTAGATGTAGGGTGTGAGGACGCACTAGTCCAACACTATGATAGCCTTACATACCTGAAAGAACAAGATTGTTGAAGAATCTTGAAGAAGAACTTGATTAGAAGCCTTGAAACCCTAGCTTGAAGGTAAACAATCAAGAAAACCTTTCTTGAGATTCTTGAATTAGTTTCTTGAAATCTCTATAGTCAAGAATTATGATTTTCAATAGTGATTCATAATTGTATGGAGGAATTTGAGTTGAAAAGAATGGAATTCTTGGAGAAAAACTTACCTTGAAGAAGAATCTTGAAAAAGATTGGAAGAATCTTGAAAAAGATTGAAAGAATCTTGAATGGAGTCTTCTACTTTGATTTTTCCTTAGGGTTTTGCCCTAGGGTTTGAGAGAGAAGAGAATGA
>JAJONR010009828.1:0-14084 GCA_029582245.1 Solanum etuberosum
AAAACTCATAACTTAAGCATAACTTGCAAAATTTCAGATTTTGCTATTTCCTATTTATTTCTTTTTGGAACTCAAGGTGCTACATCTAGTGACCTTAACACTTAAGAAATTTTAAATTCCTCGGTAAAATCCTATTCACAACGAAGGATGGTTCGAGTCTTACCTCAAAAAAATTTTGGGGTGTTACAATAAGTGACTTGAGGTATTTCAAATAAAGATTCCATATAGTACACACTGATTTTGGAATTTTTCTAGGGGGAAGAATAAATTCACGACAACGATTTTTAAATTCTCTATGTCTAGACTTTACTTGACATTTAAAAATAAAATGACACGTAGTTTCACATTTTATGTAACCATTATTATACATTGCTATACCATCTCTAAAAATCAAATTATATATGTGTGCAGCACACCAAATATGAAAATTATCAATATAAAAGGGGAAAGAGTCAGTTTTAGTATTTCAACAACAGATGTATTATTAGAAGCATTATCTAGGGTGACACTAATTACTTTATCACAAATTTCATAGTTTTGTAAATCATCTAAAATAGTTTGAGCTATGTAACTACCGGTTTTATGCATTTCACAACATTTATAACCTAAAATTCTTTTTTGCATAATCCAATTTTCATCAATCCAATGTGCAGTAATAGTGAAATAATCATTACAATTAACACTACGACCCATACCAGAAGTACTAGCTATTTTACAAGTATTATAATAAAACAAACAACGAAGATATTTAAAATGTTGTGCTTGATAATCAAAAATAGCCTTTTTAATTGTGTTTCTTGTAAAACCTTTAAAATGTGGATTATACACAATTTGAATATAATGAATAAAACCGGAATTTTCAGCAAAACTAAAAGGCAAGCCCATAACAACAATCATTTTAGCTAATTCTTCAAGATCTTTTTCTCTACTATATGAGCGTTGTGTACTAGGGCCAGAAACATTAGAAGAGTTTAATTGTGATTGGACCATATTAGATCCCCCTACTCCTACAGATGCACTAGGAAGGGCGGTACCATTCTTTTTAGCTTTGTCACACCTTTAGCATGCAAAAAATCATTTTTACAACATCCCATTAAATGATTACTCAAATATCCTGTACCACCCTGTTTTCCCACAATTTTATGATTCATTCTATGTTTACATTTATTGTAAATAGCTTGTGTTTTATCTTCACTTTGAGTCATAAATTACCACACAACAGATTTTTTAGCACGTTCTACCTTGGGCCTAGCATGACTAGGATATAAGGGGGGAGCAGGACAACGAGTGGGACTGGGACTGGGACTGGGACTAGTAGCCGTAACTAACTCAGTTTCATCATCATCATCATCATCATCAAAAGTATTAATATCATCATTAACATTATCCTGTTCTACTTCTTCTTCTAATTCTCCATCAAAATTATCAAACCTTGCTTGTAAAGATTCATAATAATGATATAATTCAATATTACTATCAATATTAAAAATAGTTTCATCGACATGCGTAAAATCTTTCATATTTATTCTTAGTTGTGCTACTTGTCTAGTTTTAGATTTAGAAGGACTGTCAATTTTTTTATTTTTCTCAGAATTACCGATAAATACATTAGCGACCGCACCAATAAAATTTCTTTTACCTTTGCCAATATTTTTTTACCGGAATCCATATTAAAATATGAAAAGTGAGTAAATTATATATATTACGAAAATTAAATGCAAACAAATAAATAACTAAATAAGTAAAGACTAAAAGGATGAAAGTTGAAATGAATTTACCAAATGTTTACTTAAAAAAGTAGACGTGTATGTAATGACCTGTTCCCGTCATTATGGAACAGCCAATGGAGAAAGAATTTGGACAAGAAAACTTTTGAGTTGTGACTTTAAAATTTCTAGCCTAGGCCAGACTTGGACAAAATCTGAGTCAGGTGAGGTCTAGGAAAATATGGTAATAAATGGGTGGTTTAATTATGAATTTGATCACATGAGTGGATATCCAAGAAATTAAGGGGCTTGTACGGCTTTACGGAATCGAATTCGGGTGAGTAAAACTCCCAAAACTGATCTTGGCGTGAAAGAGTAGTTTTAGAACGTCAAAGTTTGAAGAGGTGTTGCGAAATGGGAGCTTGGAACTCAAATTCTAAGTTTCTGTCTCCGTGCAAGCCACCGGGGCGGGATTAATCCCGCCAGGGCAGGGCCGCTGTGGTGGGACAGTCACGACTTAAATCAGGGAAAAACCCCAAATTCGTTATTTTCTACAAAACCTCATTCTTGAGAGCTAAGGGACGACCCATGGCAGTTTCTTGACAGTTTTCCATGACTTCTAGCGCTAAAGGTAAGATTATTACTCCCCTAATCCATTTTTCAATTCGTAGAACTTGGATTCTTGGGTAATTATCATAGGGGGAGGGTTTTGGTCTGAAGTTAATGGTGGGAAAAGCCCTAATTGAACATTAGGATCCTGGATTTGTCCTAGGATTGATAGATTCATTATTATCCGAGTAAATTAGGCCTTGTTTATTGATTCTTGTGTTAAATTACTTGTTTTAAACCAAGAACAAGCTGAAAGAATCCGGAAAGGGAAGGCTCAAGTCTCTTAGGAGGATTCAAGCTTGGTTTCGAGGTAGGTGATGGTTTGATTTCCTGTTTGTGTGATGTATGTCGGATAATTGTTTCATTGTATGCATGCATGTATGTAAATAGGGAAATACGAATCAAATCGAATGAAAATGAATATGTGTGAACGATTGCATTCCATGAACCTAATACTTGATTGTATATTTATGAGTAATGTTTATTATGGGTGTGATTGTGATTGTGGTTGTGCTGATTGGATTGGGTGTCACGTTCCGACACATATATTGGATCGGGTGTCACGTTCCGAAACATATATTGGATCGGGTTTCACGTTCTGACACACTAACAATTTGGGTGTGGGTTCCATGTAAAGACCATTGTGTTAATTACATTCATGTCTATTGTCGTTGATATTGGAAACTATATGTTGCTCTTGAAATGATAACTAATCTATGTATTATGTATATGTGTGTTTACTTTGTTGTGATTTCTTGCCTATGTTTTGTTTATCGGAATAGCCGCGTGATCCTACCAGTACACTGTGGTTTATGTACCAATACTGCACTTGCTCGTTCTTTGTTGAGTACAGGGCATCTTCAGGCGGCCACTGATAGACCTCAGCTAGGAGATCAGTGATCGAGACCGGATTCAAGGGTGAGCCAGTTCTTTCAGGCTGCTAGGGGTCCTCTATTGTTTAGTCCATTCTTTTCAGACTCAGACTTTTTAATTATTTTTAATCGTATGTTTAGTTTGGGATTGTACACATTATCTTAGACTTGTTGGTTAGTAGCTTTGGTACAATGACTTTCAGTTCTAGGGGTTAACTTCCGCAATAGTTGTTAGTTGTTTTGTTGATCTTCCGGAGTTTATGGTAACTCTGTATTTCCTTAAGTCATTTAAACCTGCTTCTGTATCTTTAAATGCATAGTTTTTTGTTATGTTTCTTAGTCGGATTGTAGTAATGGTTCTCCCACCGGAGGGTTAGTGTGAGTGCCAATCACGACGGTCTAGGTTGTGACAAAGTTTGTATCAGAGCCCTAGGTTCGTTGATCTCATTTTACCAAAGCAAGTCTAGTAGAGTCTTGCGGAACAGTACAGAGACATCTGTACTTTTCGTCGAGAGGCTATAGGACTTTAGGAAATCTTATTTCTTTCCTTCTTTCATAATATTACTTGAATCCAATTGGTATCTAGGTGATACAAATTGATATCTTTTCTCCTTCACTCTATGGTCAGAACTAGAGCAATAGAAGTGGTAACACCAACACTAGCAAGAGAGGATGCATCCTTCCAAATATGCATGTTTCCCTGATTCAATGTGGGAATGTATGACTAGTGACAAACATGAGGTTTTTATTATGTTCTTAAGGTTGAAACCTTCATTCTTCATGGGCACTGAATCTGAAGATTCTTATGATTTTCTTGTTGATTGTCATGAGCTGCTTCATAAGATGGATAAGGTAGAGTGATTTGGTGTTGAGTTTATGATATACCAGTTCAAGGGAGATTCCAAAATGTGGTGGTGGTCTCATGTTGAGTGCCGATTAGTAAATGCACTACTCATGACTTGGAAAATATTTTATAGCTTTCTTTATGGAGAAGTATATACCTTGAACTTTGAGGGGTAGGAGGAGAGATGAGTTCCTGAATATAGAGCAACATAATATATTTGTTGCAGCCTATAAGGCCAAATTTTGTGTTTCATCCAAATTTGGTACTCCACTTTGCTTCGGTCAAAAAGAGAAAATTTGTCGCTTTGTGAAGGGATTAAGGTCAAATTTGCAGATTCAAGCGTAAAGGTGACAACATTCAAAAAGTTTTGTAAGGAACGACTAGATAATGAACACCATAATTTGGAAAATGTATTTAGTATTGTTGTCATAACATGTATGGATTGCTTAGTAAATGATGAAATTATGTTGCGACAATTGAGGTTAGAATCTCTACTATGATTTCCTAGATTGAGTGTATATCAAAGAGGGTCATGACACGACTACTCCAATAGCAGTGATGCTTACGTGGTTAAGTTATTAAGTGTGTTACAATTATGGAGAACCTGGACATATGAGGAGAGATTGTCCCCATCCACGCATCTCTGACCCCGTTCCACAGCAGACCAGAGCAGTGGTACCAGCGTGTAGTGGTAATAATGGCAGAGGACGTCCACAAGGTGGGTGAGGAGGAAATCAGCGAATCCCGTGGAGTCTGGGGAAATGGTAATGCAGGTAGAGGAGCAGCGCAGCCAGGTAAGGAGGTTGTCCGTCAAGATGACAGGGCTCAGTTTTATGCCATTCCGGGCAAGACCGAGGCGGAGACATCTGATGCAGTAATCACAGGTACTATTCTAGTCTGTGACCGGATGGCTAATGTGTTGTTTGATCCGGGTTCTACTTTTTCATACGTGTCAGTTCAGTTTGCCTTAGGGTTTGATGCGGTTTGTGATGTACTTGATGCCCCTATCCATGTTTCTACCCCAGTTGGAGAGACTGTCATAGTCACTCATGTATATCGTGCTTCTCATATATTGTTTATGGGTTGTCAGACTTGGGCTGATTTGGGTATTCTGGATATGACTGACCTTGATATAATCTTAGGCATGACTTGGTTATAATGAAGAAAAATAGTGGGATGTAGTAAAGCCTTTAGAGAGAGGCAAGAGCAAGAAGATTTTATTTCATTACAAAGGCTAAAGAGGTATCTTCAGAGGGGTAGATAATTGGGTTTAGAGACGCGTGATTTCATTCGTTTTGTTGTGGCTATGGTAATAGTGTCACCGGTCCATCAGATTGGTTAAAAACTATTGGAAAAGACTTGAGAAAGGAGTGTACAGACATTAGCTCGAGTGTGATAATAAGTGCTTTGTTTTTGTTTTTGAGTTTAATAATGAGTACGATTGAATTTTTAGTGAAAGATAATTTAAGATCGATGTAGATGCGATCAATGATAAGTGAATATCCATGAATTCATAAAAATCTTTAAGGTACAAGCTAATGTTGATAGATAAGGGGATTGTGTTATACAATTGAATTTACAATTCAGATATTTCATTGTAAGTCTACATTCGTGGTGATATATTTTGTCAAGGTATGAATTTGCAATGTGAGAAATGATCAATTGTATCAGGTATTAAGCATTTGAAAGGACTTACACCTGGGTTGAGTCGTAAAGTTTATTATTGTTGATTGTTAAGTACCTAAAAAAGGTTTTCATTTATAAGTGTCGGTTTAGAGTAAGGTAAATGGTCGGAGTATATATGATGGTTGTTAGAATTGAGAGTGTGGGATTCAGTGGGATGATGTGAAGAGTATGTGGAGTCAACTGAATGGAAATGGCTGGTATCGGCTCTTCAGAGGAAAACCTTTAGTGTTATTCAATATTTATTCCGTAAATTCTTATGTGACCATCTATTTAATTTTGTACATGGTTGTGAGTATGATTCACTAGCTATGCTCACGTGTGTTTTCACTTTTGTGGGTGGATCCCTAGTGGTGAATCAGGTGTACCGATCCTGCGATGTTCTCTTGGTTGAGTGGATGATTGGGAAGACTTGGTTATTTCAGATGACATATTTGGTATTTTCATGGAGTTGTTAAAGTATTTCAGTGGTTCTACATGTACCACCTTGCTTATGAGAATTTATAGAAGAGATACCATGTGTATTTATGGTTGTCCGATAATCTTAATATTCATCTAGTCGTCGAGGTCATGTATCGATTATGTGTGGTTGAATTTGGGGATCATTGGGTCCAATTCTACTATTCTTAAGGGTAATCTACAATCACAATTACTAAATCTAGCATTTCGATAGTGTTGTTAGAGGGTTTGTATGCTTGGACATATCCCTCGATGAGTATCTGATGTCTAAAGATCAAATTTTTATAACTTAAGCTCATGGGAATTTATGTTGTGAGATGGAGATGTTGATAAGAACTATGATTGTTTGGGTATTATGAGTGTGTGTTGGTTGGTTCACACTCACTTCTAATTGTAGCGAGTATTGATTTAGAATTTTATCATGCTTATGTGAGAAAGGATTCGACTTGATGATTGTATCAAGGTCCTTGATAACATGTTGCAGACGTGTGTACGATCAACTTTGGTGGTTATTGGAAATTGCTTTTGTTGTTAGTTAAGTTTACATACAACAATATTTATCACTCGAGTATTGAGATGACTTCATTGAGGCATTGTATGAGAGGAGGTGTAGGTATTCAATTGGTTGGTTTGAGGCTAGAGATGTGAAACCTTTGGGGGTTGATTTGGTGAAAGATGCTCAAGATAAGGTGAGAAGCATCCAAGATAAGCTTCTAGCAGTCCAGAGTCGACAGAAAAAGTATGCAGACCGTAAGATAAGGGAGTTGACATTTCAGGCTGGTGAGCAAGTTCTTCTAAAAAGTGTCACCCATAAAGGGGGTGATGAGATTCGGCAAGAAGGGAAAGCGTAGTCCTTGATACATCGGGCCATTTGAGATTCTTGATTGTGTAGGGCCAGTGGCTTATAGGTTGGCTTTACCGCCTAGCCTATCTGGAGTCAATACAGTGTTCTATGTGTACATGTTGAAGAATTATCAAGGGGACAGATATTACATCATAAAGTGGGACCAAGGAGATTAGTCTGTGAAATTTCAATGGAAGCATCGTTCGGTTGAGGAAGCTATTTGGGAAACCGAGAAGGACATGCGAGACAAGTATCCCCAGCTATTCAACGATTCAGATACTACTCTACTCTTGCCTTATCCAGTTCTCCTAGTTTGTCAATCGGGGACGAGTGATGGGTAAATTGGCATCTATTGTAACGACTTGTTCCCGTCGTTATGGAAAAGCCAATGGGGAAAGAATTTGGGCCTGAAAACTTTTGAGTAGTGACCTGTAAATTTCTAGCCTAGGCCAGACTTGGATGAAATCTGAGTCAGGTGAGGTCTAGGGAAACCTGGTAATAAACGGGGGGATTTAATCATGAATTTGATCAAATCAGTGGATAGCCAAGACATTAAAGAGCCTGTACGGCTTTACGAAATCGAATTCGGGCGAGTAGAACTCCCGAAACTGATCTTGGCATAAAAGGGTAGTTTTAGAACGGCAAGGTTTGAAGAGGTGTTGTGAAATGGGAGTTTGGACTGTCTTCGTGGAAGCCGCCAGGGCGGGATTAATCTCGCAAGGGCGGGGCCGCTGGAGCGGGTTGGGTCCCGATGTGGCGGGATAGTCGCGACTTAAATCGGAGAAAACCCCCAAAATCATTATTTTTTGCAAAACCTCGTTCTTGAGAGCTAAGGGATGACCCATGGCAGTTTCTTGACAGTTTTCCACGACTTCTAGCACTAAAGGTAAGATTATTACTCCCCTAATCCATTTTTTGATCCGTAGAACTTAGATTCTTAGGTAATTATTGTTGGGGGGGTGTTTGGCCTGAAGTTAATGGTGGGAAAAGTCTTAATTAAATATTAGGATCTTGGGTTTGGCCTAGGATTGATAGATTGATTATTATCCGGGTAAATTAGGCCTTGCTTATTGGTCCTTGTGTAAATTACTTGTTTTAGACCAAGAACAAGCTGAAAAAATCCGGAAAGGGAAGGCTCAAGTGTCTTAGGAGGATTCAAGCTTGGGTTTGAGGTAGGTGATGGTTTGATTTCCTGTTTATGTGATGTATGCCGGATAATTGTTTCATTGTATGCATGCATGTATGTGAATAGGGAAATACAAATCAAATCCAATGAAAATGAGTATGTGTGAACGATTGCATGTCATGAACCTAATACTTGATTGTATGATTATGAGTAATGTTCATTATGGGTGTGATTGTGATTGTGGTTGTGCTGATTGGATCGGGTGTCACGTTCTGACACATATATTGGATTCGGTGTCATGTTCCGACACATATATTGGATCGGGTGTCACGTTCCGACACGTATATTAGATTGCGTATCACGTTCCGATACATTAACAGTTTAGGTGTGGGTTCCATGAGAGGATCATTGTGATTATTATATTCATGTCTATTGTCGTTGATATTAGAAATTATATGTTGCTCTTGAAATGATAACTGATCTATGTATTATGTATATGTGTGTTTACTGTGTTGTTATTTCTTGACTATTTTTTGCTTACCGGAATAGCCGCGTAATCCTACCAATACATTATGGTTTGTGTACTGATATTGTACTTGCTCTTTCTTTGTTGAGTACAGGGCATCTTCAGGAGGCTACTGATAGACCTCAGCTAGGAGATCAGTGATCGATACCAGATTCAAGGGTGAGCCAGTTCTTTCAGGCTGCTAGGGGTCCTCTATTGTTTAGTCCATTATTTTTGGACTCAGACTTTCTAATTAGTTTTACGTTTATGTTTAGTTTGGGATTGTACCCATTCTCTTAGACTTGTTGGTTAGTAGTTTTGGTACAATGACTTTCAGTTCTAGGGGTTACCTTCCGCAATAGTTGTTAGTTGTTTTGTTGAACTTTCAGAGTTTATGGGAACTCTGTATTTCCTTAAATCATTTAAACCTGCTTCTGTATCTTTAAATCCATAGTTTTTGGTTAAGTTGCTTAGTCGGGTTGTAGTAATGGTTCTCCCACCAGAGGGTTAGTGTGGGTGTCAATCATGACGGTCTGGGTCGTGACAGTGTATGACCGAAAGCCGAAAATTAATAGATGAAAGTTGAATCTTGAAGCTTGAAGGTTGCTCCAAAAACCAAACTAGTAATCCACCAAATCTTTCAAACTAATTTAATTTATAATTTAATAGAGAATTAGAGATTATAGACTTGAGAGTTTAGAGAATAGAAGATGAAGAATATTTGTGAGTAAAAATAATGAAAGTTTGGGGGTTTTTATAGTTAAAAAATAGGATAAAAATATAAATTTTAAAACTTTGGGGTATTAAAAAAGTTTGGGGGGTAGGGGGTGTTTTGGGGGGTTAAAGGCTGAAATAGTTGTTGGGTGGGGCCCAATACCCATTACACAACGGCTCCCAACGGCAATATTATTAATTAATTAAAAAAAATAAAAATAGTTAACAGTCGAACCGGACCGGACCGAAACCGGTACATTCCGGACCGAGATTAATCGGTAATCTTCCGGTTTTTGTCCCGTTAACCCTCCCGGTTCCCTTCGATTCGGAACTAACCGAAGCCTGCCGGAACAGTACCGGTACCAACACCTCCCGGTTCTGCTGCCACACTTAGCCTAGACGTGACATGGAGTATAAGACCCTGAGAAGCCCTACACAAGCCACTTAACATACATCATACAAGATAATAGAAAACCAAAAGAGTTTAAAAGTAGCATTGTATATCATAGAGTTTGAAAATAGTAGCGGAAGTCTAACATAAGTCTTAAAGTCATCTATTACATCATAAAGAAGTGATTCAGACGTAACCCTCAACATCACATACAAAATTTGAAATGAAACGACATGAAAGCAATAGAAGAATATCGGTCCTCGGAACATGAGGACTCACCAATCTTCAATGTCTATATAGGATCACTAGCCATGAATATGGGAGGTAGGAGCGTCGGACCCTACATTAGTGAAACAATGCAGGCAAAAGTATGCATTAGTACATTGAATGTACCAAGTATGATAGCAATGCATAAGAGTTATAAAATCATGCTAAAAGGGACTTTATATGACATGCAATGTCCAAGCTAAATCATAAAATACCATGTTAGACACATAATTCGTAACCATAGTCAATGCATGTTAAATATCTTTAAAACACATTTGAGATACTTTTAGAAAGTAACCATGGTTTATTATTGTGGGAGATTTACCATTAACCGACATACACCATGTGAGCGATAACATTGAATCTGATGTCTATCCACATCGAAAAGAGATGTTCTTACTTGCCAAGGTAAGAACCATAAACTTCTAGCTTAGGTGGATCCACTAGCTAATGTCTATGTAAGACAAACCTATGGTGCCACATAATTATGGGACATAGGTAATCACCACTTGTCCACTCGCTGCTAAGCATAAATCCCACAGAATAGCCATTAATCTTAACTTATCTTATTATCCATGAACAGGCACACCAAGTAGTCAATCCAAGCTATAATTCATTAGAATAGCTCCTTTATCTCGATTCATCTTAGGTGAGAAAGCCTTTCAACCTTATGAATCCCTTATGTGAGAAAACCTTTCACAATCATGTTTTGAGTGGTATATGAGAAATCATTTCACAACAACATCGATGCTTTACTCTCAAAGCAACCTTAAATCAGTTACATCAATTTGATAAAGAAAGATGCATATATTCATAAATTCATATTTCTTAGTTCAAAACCTTCATCATATGATCATAGTCTAGATATCATGGATCATGCATGGATTCGTGTGAATTTAACTTAAAAATATGTAATTATCTCAATTCATGTATAAAAGGATATAAAACAATCAATTAGATTGTATTTGAAAAGAACCCGTGAGATTAAGTAAAACCCTAACTTCAATTGGAGATATTAAGTTGAAGAATTGGAGAATTTAGGAACCCTATGGATTAAAGGACTCCATAGGTGAAGACTATCATACCTTGATGTCAAAAGCCCAAATTCAATAGTGAATTTGGGGACTTGATCTTTAAGCCCTAGACTTCTTCTTCAAGCTTTAGAGAGAGAATTTTGGGGAAGAATTTGATCAACTTTAGAGAATTTTGGATAATGAGTTCAATTGGGTAATTTGGAGGTTTAATACGCTTATACAGGTCCTAGGATAGAAGGTAAAATAACATAATATTGGGTTACAATTATTAGGAAAAGACTCAAAAGTCCTTTTTAAAATAATGTCGGACCCCATTAATGGTTGGACATATGGTACGTAGGTTCTTAGATGGACCGTACTGGTCAATAGTCGATGGGTTACTAGGACCTTAAAATTGAATCACTTTCGACAGATCTAATGTACGGTTCATAGGTCTACCTACGGCCCATACATGTCAACCGTAGAAACCAACTTTGAGTTTTTAAAATTTCACTAAGTCTGGGGGTGACATACGAGGCCTTCCTACGACTCGTTGAAGGAATGACGGACTGTCATGTCGAACCGTCAAAAGGGTACTGGGACTAGACTTTTTAAAATTATTTTTCCCACTACCTATGGTTGCCACCTACGGCCTGTAGAAGCTTTTACGGTCCGTAGATGGGATCTGTAGATACAGACACGAGTCCAAAACTGTAATTTTTCTTATTTTCTGTATCTGAGGTGTTACAATATCTCCCTCTTGGAAACATTCATCCTCGAATGAGAATCAAGACATCATAAGAAGGGTAGGAAGAAGATCTAACAGCCCAACCTGAATACAATCATATAAATGCACATATCCGAGAAGAAAAAATCGACTCCAAGCTAAAGCATATTCAAAACATCATTTCATAAGGCCTATATGAAACTCATACTAAAATGCCTAAAATTATCGCCCGAATCCAAAGGAAATCTCAGAATTTTGATCTGAGCATACGAAACCTGAATGTTGACCAAAGTCAACCCAAAGACTAATTTTTTTAACAATTTTCCAACTTACGACTTCAAATCCTCAAAAAGACTCCGAATCTAAAAACGGCAACTTTCATAGACCAATTTCCACATTTGGTATTGATGGAATCGAAGGAATTTCATCCCGACACTCGAAACTCCAAAAGAAAACAAAACCCGCTTTAAAGCAACTTTAGCCTTTATAAAATCAAAACTTACAAGATTCTCAACTTTTACTCAAAGTTTGAAACCAATGTTCAAAACTCAATCTGAAAAGGCTCGGATTCGATATCGAGAGGGGTAAAATCATAATTTCATAAAAACTTCTAAAAATGACTAATCGGGTCATTACACCCCTACCTTCAAGTTATAAAACTTATTTTATGTTGTAAATATTCAATGATTTAATTTGTTTGTAAAGATATATAGTGGGTAAATAATGGGATAAGACATAAGTACCCCCTTAACTATGATCGAAATCTCATAGACATACCTTAACTAAACTAGGGTCCTATTACCCTCCTAAACTATTTTAAAAAGGAATAAATACACCATAAAAGCCGACGTGGTATAGAGAGTGTGCACACTCTCTTGAAGGCAAGTGATGATTGAAAAAACTGAACACATGTTCTTTTTTAATTGGTAACTTTATAATTAGTTAGTACACATAATTATTAATATTAAAACTTATATATATTTTAATTATTTTCATTTATTTCTTCGTAAAATATTTATTTGAATATCTTCCTCACTTTAAACTTTTATTATTTTCTTTCATTTATTTCTTATCTTCTCACTTTTAATTATTTTTAAAATTTTATGTGTAATAATTAAAAGTTCTTTAATTTTTACGTTTTCTTTTTTATGTTTATTTGATTTTATTCACTTATTTTGATATCCATTCGAAATTTACTTATTTTACATACAAGACATTTGGAATTAAATTTGAAATCAAATCAAAAGAAAAGATAAAGAAAATAAAAGGAATAAATAAAATCAATAGAAAAATAAAAGAGAAAAAATAACGAATGAAAGTAAAAAATAAATAAATTAAGATACAAGGCAAAAAATATGTGTATTAACTTAATTTAAATTCACGATAAAGAAAATAAGAAGATTTATTATTAAAAAAATTATATTTTTTAAAAAATAAAAAATAAAATTAAATAAATATTCACACGTAGCAGGCGCGTGTGTATAAACACAACCAACTTGGGTGGTTGAAGGTGTCATGTCAGCACAAAAGGTGCATAAAAATATGAAAAAATGAGTTCGGCAGGGGGGGGGGTAATAGGACCCTAGTTATGTTAAGGTGTATTGCTGGAATTTTGATCATAGTTTAGAGGATATTTATGCCTTATCCCGAGAAATAACAGTACACGTTCTTACTATGAAACTACAAAGAAAGACAAATTTGAGATAGAATACTTGATTCTTGGTGTTATTACAATATAAGAATAAATCGATAAAAATAAGGTTTATTGATCAAATTAGTTGTAGTTCATTTGTTGAATATTGTGTGTTTAAGTTATATAACAGAGCACTAAATACATAATCTAGTTATTTATTCGGTACTTAAATGTATGCAAAATTTTGGAATAATATATATTATTATAGTTTCCTCTGGTATAGATAAATTCTTGTAGTGTTTATGATATTCGATTAAATACATTTAACCTTTCATTACTTAAAATAATTAATCCTCTAGCTATCACTGATAAATTATTAATGTGCTATATTGAGTAGGCGTTTGGCCATGCGATACCATATCATGATATGAAATCGTGAGATGAAATCAGCGTTTGGGCATGCAATTTCACGCTAATTCCATCTCATGATATGAAATCATGAGATAGAATTTCATATTCTCCAAAAACCATTATATGGGAATTCCATATCATGATTTGAAATTTTTAAATACAAAATTGACCAATAAGTATAAATTTTGTTAAAACAACCCCACATTTATATCTACTAACCATTTATTTAATATGTAAATAAAATTTATAATCACATCATTACTTTTTAAAATTTATTATT
>JAJONR010009830.1:0-13736 GCA_029582245.1 Solanum etuberosum
TTTGGACCAGAATCATCATCAGCTGGGAAGTCAAATGGAGGTGGAGGTGGGAAGATTATATAACACCATTGTGGGCAGTATAAACTGCAGAATCCTTGAGAACAATCCCTCGTGCTCATATGTGGTGGTGCCCAACTTCTTGAACTGTTTACAGGCACCATTTATCGAACACAAGAAAAACAGACGAGAAAAAGAAACTTAACATCACACTTTCAAGGACAGTAATCTTGACACACTAAATAATACAAAGTTGAAGGGAGGACTGTTCTTAATATACTGATATTAGATTGAAGGAAGTGAAGAGCAATGGATGAATGAAACAGAGAGAAAATATGATGTTTGCCTCGAAAGGGTGAAGGTGAAAGAGGGGAGGCAGAGATAAAGTAGTTAAATGGAAAGCAAAGAGAATAATAAACCAGGAAGGGAGAATGCTTTGTGATAGGTATTTTACCTTTAGTTTTCTTTTCTTTTTTTCCCTTCTTCTTTAGTAACTTGCTTTATTATTGATAGTGGTCTGTTGACTAATCATGTTGATGGGGAACTCATCAAAGTAAGCAATGCTTTGATTATGGTTTAAGCCACTTTAAACTAACTCTAAACAGTACTATATAGTATATATATTGCATGAAATTCTGTGATTTTTATACTAAGATAACTAACTCACTAAGTTGACCTTCCAAGTATCTTCATCCTTCAGCAGATCCATTCCAATCACTTCCATCAAGAAAGTAAAGAAATCTTGTTATTCTAGCCACTAAATTCGATCAATAAATCTTTATGTACGATTTGTTTAGTTTTAAATTATTTCATTGACTTATTAAATACACCAAGTAAGCACCATTAGAGTAGACCACACTTGTAAAATCAACCAAAAGTATTCTTCATTATCTTTGTGACTTTGACATGGGAAGTGGGAATCTTGGCTATATAGCCACTTGAGAGAAGAAGTATATATTCTCTTTTTGGTTCTTGATAATATTTTGTCCAACAAACACTACTTTTTTGAAGTTTGATGTTGTTTCTTTGGCCTTTCCCGTGTCTGGTTCTAAATATTGATCTAAATTCTGGCAGTGGATAGGGAAAATGTAATGGCGTACATGAAGTGAGGTAAACTAAAGGAGCGAAGAGAATGTAATTGAACTGAAGTTTACCAGTCATGAGGTATCTTTCCTGGATAATGTGGGTGAAAGAATTCAAGCATGGTCAGTTATGTAGCATTCCTAAATTGTAATACCGAGAAATACCTTCTCCTCGCACTCATATATTTATTTATTTTTAAAAATAATCTCTACATAGGTTGTTGTATCAATACTTGCTTTTATTTTTCCGCTGAACGTCCAAATAGCTTCCTCAGCAGGAGGTCAATAATCGGTATTCCATTGGTTTCTCATTTTCCTTTTACTTTCCAAGTACGATTAAAGTTTTCCAAAAGAAGAAGATAATACTAGTCCAATAAACTCAACCAATGCCTTTGAAGAATCTCTTTGATTCCCTAAGCAAAGACAGATTTCCATAGAAATTCATGCTTCAGAAAATGTAATGACTAATGTAATTTCCTAAATATCAAGGACATCCAAGATAGAAACAAGACTATACATTGAACACTTAATATTCCTGTTTTTGTATCTTGTCTATATACACCAAGGGAAAGATATGTTGGAATAATCATCAATAGAACAGCAACTCTTGTGATACTTGCTTTCTCCCTTAAATCTTTGTCAAACTATATATTAACTGGAAAAGTATTTCCCTTGAGGTCCTTTCACAGGGAGGGGGAGTGTGGGATTGGGGCGGGTAGGCATGGAACACACAACTAAACGGGGTTAATACTTTTCCATAGAGTAGTGCACAAATCTTCAATTTCAAGAAGTCATCAGTGTGACAAAGACATTACACTCATTTCATATGCTGCTGCATATCTCCCTTGTATAATTGTAATAAACACAATCATAAGATAACAGAATGAAGGATGATAGTTCAGAGTTTTGCCAAGACCAGCCAAAACAACTCTCTTGAATCCATCACTTATTACCTTTCCAGGGCAATCATTGATCACAGAAAACCTCCAAGATAACATGAACACAGTTTATCCTCAGAGTTGAATTTTAACTCATTTTTCCGGGTTCGATAGTGAACATGTCATTTGTAACATGAATTATATAATTTTTGGTGAAGATCCTCTCAATAAGCAGAAAAGAATACAGAAAATATAAGTGAAAATCGTATAAAGGGTGTATTTTGTATGTGAAAATCATATAATGTAATGCAAAACTTGACCAATGATACCTATCATTACATTTTTCTCATGAAGATTGACATTAGATCAATAAACAGGGAAACAAGATAAAAGGCCACCAAAGTATGACCAAACAAACACGTCAAATAAAATATATTTGGAGTCTACAAAAAATATGGTTATCATGTAACAGTCAGCAACTATGTGCATAAGTAGAAGAAAAGTCTGGTTTAAACAGGACCTTGATGATCCATAGAAGTGTAATCAAGGGAGTCATCTATGGCTCTTCAGGATTTTCCTGAGTCGGTGCTTCTTCCTTTTTTTCAGATCCATCAGCATCCCTTTCAGTGAATTTCAAGCGAATTGGCCGGCCCATCAGTTCCTGCATTTTAAAATTGAGATGTCAAACATACATCAGAGTCTTGACATTTACAGTACAAGGATTTCAAAAATAGTAGTAATAAATATATATTTTCCATGAGTCTCTCTACATATACACCGACAACACTTCCCGCAAGTATGATTTTTTCTTATGATCAATTACCATACTTGTGTTCCAGTATGTACACATCTAATGGAATGGAATTTTTGAAGGAGCGTCAGATAAAATCAGTGGAAAATCCAGATTTATAGCCATTGGCAATTCTAATATTTTCAAGACTACTGGTTAAGGCATCTGAGACATAACCATGTTTGTGCATGATCCAAACAAAACTCAAGAACTATATAGGCATTCGTAATGTAACACAATATGGTGACATGTTTATAAAGAAACTAGACTACTTGAAATTACTTAGAGAACCAGTAGTAGGCTATACAACCCATGCACCTGAAAGATACTCCGTGCTCACTTTATACCTTGAATCCGAACAATGAAACCCAAGGCATTTTCTTGTCAAAATTTCTTGCAAGTGTTAGACTATATCTTATCAAAATTTGCACTGTGACCAATGCTGCGTATAATATGGTTCTGACACTAAGTTCCAGTTTCAACAAAGTCTCTGACAAATTTCAACTAACATATAAACAATAAAAATGAGATTGTGTAGCTTATTTTAAAAATTTGACTAGTTGAAAAGATATTCCTCTAAAATACTGAAGCAGAGTAGTACAATGGCAAATGCTAAATAAGATAGAATGATCATACTGTTAAAAAAGAAGAGGCAAATTAAGGGAATGTAGTTTGTTTAGGTATACCTTTCCATCTAAAGCAGATAGTGCAGCCTCTGCTTGTTCTTTTGTGTCAAAGGTTACGAAACCATACCCAGCAGCTCTTCCTGAAGCATTGTCAAAAACAACCCTAGCTGAAATTGGATTGTAGTTTGCAGGGAAGAATTCTCTTAGTTGGGTAGACCTCACTTTCCATGCAAGATTAGAAACATAAAGTTTATGTCGTGTTTCCCCTTGGGGAGGAGTTGAAGGAGGAGGAGCTCCTGGAGGTTTCTTAAATCGCTTCGCAAATTCTACCCTGATGATTCTTCCTGATAATTCCTGTACCACCAAAACATGGACAAAGAAGGGTGAAGACACAAACAGGGAAACGGTATAACAAAAACAATAACGCAAAGAAACGTACACATTAAAAGAAAGCCAGAGGTTGCATTATGAAAAGAGTAATCCCTTAAGACAAACAAAAGGGAAATCTAAGCACTAATTTCATGCTTACATACTTGGATTAAGAAGTGAGATTTCATCGAGCTCGTTGGCAACTAGGATGCATGTAATCTTTTAACATAAAAAAGTGTATCTCAATCCTCAGAGACAGAAGTAACTCATTCATTGTTCTATGAATTAGCTTCTGTTAGTTAGATGTTCGTGAGATACAAGTTCCTCATCTTCAAATCAAATGATCCATGTCCCATTATGACCCAAAAAGACCAAAGAAGTACTTTAGCTTAAGCAACATTAGACAGGTACATCATCAATCAATGCCTGAATTATTGACAATGCTTTATTCAGTATTTATCTATGTTTACCGCAAACCATTTCTTAATATTTTAACACAAGGTACCTCATGTTTCTATATTGTCTTTTGCTAGACATCTTTCCTTTTCTCTCACCCTCAAACTTAATTCTTGAACAAATTTAAACAATATCTTCCATTACAAAGACAACCAATCTCACACGAGTATTACATTGACCTCAGAGAAATACACAAATAATGCTAACTACAAACAAACATCAATTATTTCTTTCAACCTTCATGTTTTATCATATAACAGGAAATATAGCTAATAAACTTACATAAGAATCCAATTTGTCAATTGCAGCCTGAGCTTCTTCCCCTGAAGACATTGTCACAAAGGCAAATCCTCTACTCTTTCCATCTTTGGTCTTTATAATCTACTAATTCAACACCCAAAAGGTAAAAAAGTTAACACCTTTTGTCCAAACAACCAGATAAAAATACACAATTAGTACACATAATAAAAAAAAAAAAGGAATACCTCAACATCATCAACAATTCCACATTCAGCAAAGATCTTCTTGATATCAGGAACAGTCAAAGACCATGGTAAGTTTAGAACAAAAAGCTTTCTTCTTTGATTATTCTGCTGGGGTTTCTCTGTTTTCTCTTCTTCATCTTCTTCTTGCACTGTTACAGTTTCAGTGACTTCAACTGCTGAGCAGTGAAGTTGGGAGCATTGTTTTCTTGAAAGAAGAGGAAGAATGGATTTGAGAGAAAGACTAAGGGAATGGTTGGAATTTTGGAGTTTAATTGAATTGGGAAACAATGGGAATTTGAGATAAGAGGAGGAAGGAGGAGGAGACGAGAAAATTGAAGATGCTGCTAATTCAATTGCAGCCATTGTTTGTGTAACACAAAGTTTCGAGCCAAGGGAAGGTCACAAAAGATACTGCAAGGTTATAATAGTCATTTCATCCGTTTTACTCCCTTTTGGAGCATTATTGACCACACTATAATTATGATAACAAAGGCAAAATACATATCCAAATACATGAATGCATCTTTTATATTTATCGCAGCTTCAACTTTAGTTATTCATTTAAACATATATAAAGTTGAACAGGTAAATATATGTGCTCTATATAGTATTTTATATGATAATTTACATTTTATGTGGTTATCCACGTAGGACAGATATGTTTATTTGTTTAACTTAAGTTAATTAAAATATTAAATATTAAAAAATATAAATATTAATTAAGATCGAGTTATCTATGTATTATTGTCCATTGTAATCATTCTTACCCACCACTTGAACAACTAGAAAACAAAGTCATTGTTGTAGATTTTTTTATTTAAGGGGTAGATTTGTTTATTTTTTAAACATGATTTCGAAAAAGAGGAAAGATGGAAAACACGAGGAGTGATTACGGTTCAACTTGTGCCATGGCAAGCTTTCCTCTCGCACGGTTTACAAAATAATTTCTATGTGAAAATTGAACATTATATTTAATTTTAACCTTTTATTTATTTTATTTAACATTTTAATTATTTTATAATTTCCTCTAAAATTCCATCATCTAAAACTTGATTTCTATAAAAAAAAATATATAATAGTATAGCTAGAAATAGAAGAGGTGAGGTCACCGGCATTAATATTTCTATTTTTTGTCATTTTTTTATTGTCTTTTTATCTCATTTTAAAAAATACAAATTAAATAAATTTATGAGAAAAAAAGGATTCAATGCAAGCACAAAAATAGTATTTATTGGGATTAATAGTAATTAATACTATTAATATAAATATATGTTATTCAAAATTTAATTATCAAAATATCAATAAAAAAAGTTATCATTTTTGCATCTTATTATTATTTGTACTTGATAAAATTAATTAAAATTTTAAAATATGTCTTTTGAAGTTAATAGATTTACAAATTGCTTAAAAAATTTGTACTTAAGAGAAGGAGAGAGTAGATGAAGAATTTAAAGTAACTAATTTAGCCTATAGTGATTTACTACTTACAAATTTTTAAAACATACTCCAAAGCTAAAACCAAACAACAAAAAAGAGCACTTACAAAATGCATACTGTACCTAATAAAAGAGAAAGTTATTGAGTATGTAAATTCAATTTTTAAAATTGAGAAATTAGATCATATGTTACATCCCTCAGAAAATATTCTATCAAATAATTCACATCACCTATATAACGTCTTTTAATTTACTCAATTAACCTATTCTTAGATCAACCTATTCTTAAATTAGCTTATATATTTTTCATGCTTCATACTCTGCATAAATAACATAAATTAATTATTGAAATATTCTTTTTGTTATTGTAGATCTAGTTTAGATAGAAGGGGATTAATTATTTTTCATGTGTACATACAAATTGAATTCTATAAATGAATTTAAATAAAAATAAGAATACTTTCACATAAGTATTAAATTTAGAAATATGAGTTTGTATTAACATCCAGTAATCAAAGAACTTAGAAATTATCACAAATTTAAGTGCAATTTCAATTTTGTAATAAAAAATAATAATAAATTCAAATTAATTCCACAAGATAAGAAATGATGACTTATTAAAAAATTAGAATAAAATGAAATAAAAAGATCAATGTGTCTTATATGCTCTAATATTTTTTTTCCTTCTAATAATCTCAAAATAAAATCAAGAATATAAATAAAATAAAAGTTTCACTTAGATAAAGAACTTTGAAAATGAGGTAAAAGAAGTTTTTTAATTTCTTTTATATTCTTACTTAAAAGAAAGGACTTTGACTTGTTCATGCAAGGATACACTTTTGCTTACATTTTGTACCTAAAAAGGGACATGGAAATATTATTTCTTGATCCAAATTTCGACCAAAAATATATAAACTCTAATTAAAAGAAGAGTACAATGTCTACTAATCAATTATCGAAATGTTGGATATAAAGTTGTCTTTGTTAGGGAATGTTTTACCCTCAATGTAAAACTTTTCGGTGTGAATTTGAATTTAGTCAAACTCCAATTGGGTACCGTACACCGAGTTGAAAATCAAAAAAATAAAAATAAAATTCTAAACCATACTATTTTATTCTTGATTATAAGTTAACCACTTCTATGTTTTCCTATATTTTATGTTGATAATATAAGAAAGTAATTAAAGAAATGAAAATTATACCATAATATGGATGTAGCAGCTAAAGTAATAAAAATCAAAATGAAAAATAACACAAAATAATACCGTATTTTCTATTATTGCATAACATATTGATACAAGATTCACCTTCAGTGTGTTCTTATCTCTTTTTTTGGGTCTTCAACCAATGTTGATTCAATTTACTCTAAACCTCTTTTTATATGTTACAAATTGTGATAAAGGCTTTTGAGTTTCTAATAGGATTAATTTTATTTTTTAAATATTTCATTATCTCTATAATTAAGGAGTTGCAAGAAAATGGATGTTTTTTTTTTATGAAAATCTGTAACCATAGAAATTTTGAAGGAAAAAATTGAAATGTCCATCATCTCTATAATTAATGATTTGTAAAAAAATAGGAAAGGAAATAAATGACAATAATTAGGAAAGTTGTAGTCATTAAAGAAATATATTTTTATTAGTTTTTTAGTTCAAAAAATTCAAAATTATAAGGAAAGATTATTCAGCTTTATATACATATATATTAACTTATTTGTCCGCGCTTTGCATGATTAAAAAATAATTAAAGGCATAGTTTGTGTGAAACAAAATTAAATTGTTTAATAATCAATCAACGTGCTATTACATAAAGTGGAGAACAAAACATTGTTTATTCCTAGACATATAACTTAATCATTATTAGATAAGCAGCTAGTCAAGAAATCTACAAAAAAGAAAATGGAATCTAATTAGGCTAATTTAGGGGTAGAGAATATGAGATAGACGGTGAAAAGAAGTCCTCAAATCCTAAGTATACTAAGTGGGTAAAGACGAAGCAGTTGCTAAGTCATGGTCCTTTATATACCTCATGCAACCATTTTTTCAAGAGATTGCCCCATGCTTACAATTTAAATTTAAAATCCACACCTCATCCCTTATACTCAAGGGTGAAATTGATAATGAAGTAATTGCAACATTAAACATTTGCACAAAATAAGCAGAGAAAAGATTAAAAAACAGAAGAGCTAATATGAAACGTTTGTAAAATAAAGATATATTTGCACTGAATAGGCGTGATATCTGATAGAACCAGTGAGGTCTTTTAGGATATTTAGAATATTAACACTTAAATGTTTGTGGTCCATCAACTAGTTACTGTGTAATTCTTTTTTTTCTTGCTTCTTAATTTCCATAATGTTTTGTTCTTGCCGTTGTTCCCAGTAGCATGATAGTTAATCAATTTTATAGAATGATTTCATAAAAGTAACAAATGAAGAGGTGAGTGACACTCACATTGTTCAAATACAATAACTTATTATAATAAGGTCTTTTGAATATGTCATTATGTTTCGAATGAAGATAATGACTAAGCAATGCATCTTCAACACCAAATATATACCCTCATTGCCATCTCAAGAAACTCTCCTCATTATATATATTACAAAATCAATTGTATTTCATGAAATTTTACAACAAATATTTGTAAAAAGTAAAATATCATTCTTAAATAAAATTGAGACATACCGTTCTCTTTAGTAACAAAATATCTTCACTTGAAGTTCCATCCAGATGCTTCTGTGGATTCCCTGGACATGAAACTGGAGAAATTAATACGTTTTCTAATACACAAGACCTTTAAAACTGAAGAAATTGAAAAGCCAAAGGTTTGGCTATTAATTAGCATTATGTGTTAGTGCTACTACGTGGGATGAAGAGGTTAATTGGGCTTTATTGCAAATTACTGTTACGTGGGCTTCCTATTACCATAAATGTTGGTCATTGCATTTCTGTTTAAGTCATAAGTTATTTTGTTTGTATTTTCTTAAGCTATATTAAAAAATGCAAAAAAAGAGAAAAAATAAATAAATAAGAATGTTGGTCATAGAGGGGTGTCACATTATCTTCTCTATATTCAGCTTTATATATACATATATATATATTGATTGATGATTATGGAACTAGCTACAGAATCTATGAAAACTTGAAGCGTGTATAATATATTATCCTTAAGAATTTTTTTACCGATAAAGATACATTCCACATTATTCAATAAGCTTTTCTGATATAAATTAGGAGCGAAAATTAATAAAAGAGGAAGAATTTTTCTTTGATATCTACATTCACAAAAGAAAAGGAATTAAGTATTATATATATACTGATAACAATCTCATCATCAGCCAAGTTCATACTATTATATAAGATGATAATAGCTAATTGTAATGAATGTTGAAGAACAAAGGGTAATTTGTGATAGTGATTGAGATACAAAATAAAGTTTTTCTGTTATAAAATAATTTTTTCGTCTTAAAATACTTGCCATATTTTATTTATTTATACACTCATTAAGAAAGTATTAATTAGGAGGAGTGTTTGACTAATTCAATCTTATTTATGTCTTAAGATATAATCTATGTTCATTAAATATTTACTATATTTATGTGTCATAATCGAAGTAGTTGTAAGCTTCAAGTACAATTATTTTATTTTGAATTTACAAGTATTTTGAGACGATGAGAGTAACGAAGAAAAATTAAGGAAAATGAATGAAAAAGAAACCAAAAAGCACATTGGTGAAGGATCTCAGTGTAGATGCAAACCTTGGAATATATAGAAATTTGAGACACCATAACCCTATGCATTACACAGCTCTATGACAGGATGTGGGACATACAGTTTTGATTCTCCTCTATGTAGCAACGATTTTCTTCTTTACCTTCACTTTTGTTTTCTTTACAACCTGTTCCCCTTTTGAAAAAGTTGCACTTAAAGTCATTAGACATTTCAAATCTCAAATATCTGATATCCACATTAAATCCCGACTAATTTATATTCACATATTACAAAATCTTTTTTTAAGTTCGACACTTTCAACATAATTTTTTTTTCCATATCTGAGGCTGGAACGTGAAACCTCTTATTAAGATTGGAAAGATCCCAACCATCCCATCACAACCGATGTTGGTATCCAATCCCCTTTATTTAAAAAAAAAAACATTTTTTCCTTTAGTAGTTTCATGGATCCAAAGTAAGGAACAAAAAGTGACTAATCACCCTAGATATCAAGAACTCTTTTCTCTCAATCTCTATTCTCCATCTCGCTCAATCTTTCAAATTCCTTAGAGAAAAAAATTACTAATAATCAAGAATGGCATTAAGTAATAATGTGATAGGGTGCATTAACTTTGTAGCCATGCTACTTTCAATTCCAGTAATTGGTGCTGGAATTTGGCTAGCAATGGAACCTGACAACTCTTGTGTCAAAATTCTACAATGGCCAGTAATTATATTAGGAGTTCTTATTTTAGTTGTAGCACTTGCTGGTTTTATTGGTGGATTTTGGAGAATTCCAGCATTATTAATTTTCTACCTTATTGCTATGCTTATTTTAATAATATTGCTAGCATGTTTGGTGGTATTTATTTATATGGTTACTATTAGAGGTTCTGGTCATATGGAACCAAGTAGAACATATTTGGAATATCATCTTGAAGATTATTCTGGTTGGCTTAGAAGGAGAGTTCAAAGTTCTTTCAAATGGGATAGAATCAGAACTTGTCTTAGCTCTACATCAATGTGTGCTCAATTGAATCAAAGTTATAAGATGGCTCAAGATTTTTTTAATGCACCTTTAAGCCCTTTGCAGGTATGTTTTTTTTTTTTTAATTTTAGTATTTATGTATTGAATTTACTTGCATGAATTCATGGTTTTATGATTTTTTTTGAACTCATATAAATGTGGCACATGAGAAAAAAAAATTAAAACTATTTGGTTATACATTGTAGTCAATTTTTACTTCAACTTTGAAGTTGAGTTTTTCAAACTTCATCCTCTTTTTAAGTTAGGTAAATATTTTGTCACAAAAACTTTAACATTTTTTCAAATGAACTAGATGTCTAAGTATAATTTCAATTTTAAATATCTTTTTTTAACTCAACTTCGATTTATTTTATTTTTAATATCACAAATTCATGATGTCCAAACGCTTACTTAGAAACATATTCTTTTTTCTTCAAGAATATACATCTTACGAAGATTTTATTTGTTTGTTTGCTATTGCTCCGTTAGGATGAACTTGAATAATAAAGTGGTACGTTTACCTTAGATCCAATGTTTATGTATGTATATCTTGTTAGTTGTTAGAGATTTATATGCAAGTAAAAAATGTAGAAATTTTTTAATGCTAATAAAAATATTTTTTATATATATAATATTATGTTGAGAATGATTTAATAGAGCAATATGAAAAGTGAGGATTTATAAAGTAGATCCGAATTTGTTTGTAATGGAAGCTTAGTTAAAGTTTCTATTAGAAATGTTTTTAAAAGGAAAACTTTATTTCCTTAGAGAAAAACCTTTTTTAAAACTTGTGATTATACCTAGAGTGATTCCCACATCAAAACAAGTATATCTAAAGCATAGACAAAGAATTAACACTAAGCAAATAGGCTTTAATTAAAAGACTCAAGCATCTTATTCCTTTTCCATGTTGTAATATGCCTTAGACTAACTTCTTTTTAGGCATTACTTTCTTTGTCTCAAAATAAGTATCGCTTTTAAAAATTTAAGTATTTTAAAAAACTATATCTTGTTAATATTGCTCTATTCTCAAGAAACATCTTACAAATAGGGTTAACTTAGTAAATCATACTTTTTTTTTTTAATGAGCTTGAAATGAGCTAAAGCGACACTTATTTTGGTGCAGAGTTATTCTCTAATAAATAAAAAATTTGTTTCATTTTGCAGTCAGGGTGTTGTAAGCCACCAACACAATGTGGTTACACATTTGTGAACCCAACATATTGGATTAGTCCAATAAACAATGCAGCAGACATGGATTGTTTAAATTGGAACAATGACCAAACACAACTTTGTTACTCTTGTGATTCTTGCAAAGCTGGATTATTGGCTAATTTGAAGAAAGAATGGAGAAGGGCTGATATTATTCTGCTTATAACTCTTGTTGGATTAATTTGGGTTTATTTGATTGGCTGTTGTGCTTTTAGAAATGCCAAAACTGAAGAAATATTCCGCAAGTACAAGCAAGGTTATGCTGATACTTAACATGTAATTT
The DNA here is from genome assembly GCA_029582245.1 of Solanum etuberosum. Lineage (NCBI taxonomy): Eukaryota > Viridiplantae > Streptophyta > Magnoliopsida > Solanales > Solanaceae > Solanum > Solanum etuberosum. Next base: position 12,352 of record JAJONR010009830.1, read on the forward strand.
ATTTGAAGCAGATTCAGAATCGGTGTGATTATATTATATGTATGCTAATTAAATGTTGTTTTTTCTCCCATTTAGTATACATATTTTTGTATTGAAAATAGTGGATGATCCCACCATAAACACCTCTGGACAATTCTAGTTATTGGTTTTGTTAATGTGATGTTTTAGAAGATTGTCTAGTTTCAGTAATTTGATTTGACTTTCAAATAATCTTTTCCACTCAATTTCCATCCCTTTTTTAAAAAATATATCATTCGATTCACTTTCCAATCTTTGGATTCCTTAAGATTGTTCATGTTGAAAAAATTAAAAAAAAACCCACCCCTCCAAGCCAACAACATCAACCATAAAAAAAATATGAAAAACACTTGCAAGTTGATCGAGTTGCTCCTCTCTTAATCAACGGTTTCGAATTCAAGCTTTAGATATGAAAAATTTCTTGATAGGAAGCGCTTTCCTCTAATGTGGCTCTACGCTCTGTGAATTGAAAATAATCAGACTCCAATATAGATACCGAACCACGAGTGGAAACAAATAGGGCATTGGGATTGACGTCTTGACTATTTGGTCTGGAAAATTTGACTTTAGTGGTAGCACGAATTACGAACAAGAACAGTTTAACATCATTTAGGGGACGCGCCGAAAGTTAATTCTTTTTTTACTATTCCCTTCAAAAATACAATTAAAAAGAGACATAGTAAGAAGTAATTATCTTGTGTGGGTCATTTCTTTTAACTTCAATAATCATAGGATGTTGCTCCATATCTTCTTTTTAAAAGATTAAGCTATGTTAAGTCTTCTTAATGCACTACAAATGGCCGCAAATTTTGCAACATTATGAGCCTTGTGATTTCTTTACTATACATTGCAATAGGAAATTGGAGAGGAGATAACGAGGGAAAAATTAATAACTTCTCATTAATAATGATAGAATGTATGCGTCTACTAATAGTCACTGGATCAGGTCTCTCGATAGAATATAAGTGGAGAAAGTAACTGACTTGAGGTAAAACGCACACAAAATTTTTACGTGGAAACCCCTTTGCTCAAGGAAGAAGAAAACCATGACATGTCTCACAGGATTTCCAACTCAACTTCATTTCACTCAAAATAAAGCTCAGATTCAAATTACAAATCTTTGTAACCTAGGAATTAAAACTCTTTAATCCCTTCTCCATTAGACCATCTCCAATCCATCTCTATTTTACTCTCTATTCTCTATATTTGGAGAGTAAAAAATAGAGAATGGGTTCTCCAAGCACTCTCTATTTCACTCTCTATTCTTCAATTATAGAGAGGTGAATAGTAGTTATCCAAATTTGGAGAACTACTATTCACCTCTCTATTTTACTTTTTGATTATTTTAATATTATTTCTATTATATT
>JAJONR010009831.1:0-11718 GCA_029582245.1 Solanum etuberosum
GATAGTCAATGCACATCCTGAGAGAACCATCTTTCTTTTTCACAAACAACACTGGTGCACCCCATGGTGAAATACTAGGTCTGATGAAGCCCTTATCTAGAAGGTCTTTCAACTGCTCTTTCAATTCCTTAAGCTCAGCTGGAGCCATTCTGTAAGGAGGAATAGAAATAGGCTAGGTATCTGGAAGGAGATCAATTCCGAAGTCGATTTCCCTTTCGAGAGGAACTCTGGAAAGATCTTCTGGAAACACTTCTGGGAACTCATTAGCTACTGGAACTGACTCAAGAGTTGGGGTTTCGGAGCTTGAATCCTTAACCCAAACTAGATGATAGAGATAACCCGTAGAGATCATCTTTCTAGCCTTAAGGTAAGAAATTAATTGACCCATAGGTGTTAAGCTACTGCCCTTCCATTCTAAAATTGGTTCGTCTGGAAACTGAAAATGAACAATCCTAGTTTTGCAATCGACTGAGGCATAACAGGAATGTAACCAATCCATGCCTACAGTTATATCGAAGTCTACCATTTTTAACTCTACAAGATCTGCTGAGGTGACTTTCTGAGAGACTGTGACAGGGTAATTTCTGTATACCCATCTAGCTATAACTGGGTCACCAACTGGAGAAGAGACTGAGAAGGGTTCTGAGAGAGTTGATGGACTAATATCGAATTTGACTTCTATATAAGGAGTTACAAAGCATAAGCATCTAAGTTAAAAACTCGTAATGTACCAGTGACCACATCAGGAGAATCTTCCTGATTCTGGCAAGCCTGAAGAGCATACAACCTGTTTTGGCGCTGACCGCCACTTGTACTAGATGAGTTACCCTGCTGAGTAGGGCGACCTGCTGGTACTGCTGAAGTTGTGGACTGAGCTCTACCATTATTACCTCCTTGACGCTGTTTAGAAGGACAATCTCGCAACCTGTGACCAGACTGACCATACCCAAAACATCCTTCCTTTCCTGCAAGACACTCGCCCGGATGGTTCTTACCACACTTAGGAAAAGTTGGGTAGGTTCTAGTACCTGAAACACTCCCTTGAGGCTTACAGCCTGATGGCCTACCTTTCTGATCCTGTCGGAACCTGGGGATGGAACACTAGCTAATGAAGGTGCCGGAGTTGAAGATTTCTACTGAAAGTTAGAGCGATTTCCACCACCCGATTTCTGTTAAGAGTACTCGTAGTTACCTGTTCTAGCTTTCTTGTTATCCTTAGCTATTTCCTTAAGCTTATCTCCCTCAACCAGCTGAGCATGAGTCATAAGCCTAGAGATGTTCATATTTTCCAGCAACATCGAATTTCTGCACTCTGTTTTCACTAAGTCTGACACTCCCTACAGAAACTTGTTCATTTGAGCACTAGAATCGGCAACCATATGAGGAGCATACCTGGAGAGTACGGTGAACTTGAGTCCATACTATTAGACTGTCATGTTACCTTGTCTCAAATTCATGAACTGCTGAGCTCTTGCCTCTCCCAACTCTCTTGGGAAGAACCTATCTAGAAAAGTCTCACTAAAGCATTCCCAAGTGATATGAGCTGCATATGTACCCATGTTCTCTTTCCATTGAGTATACCAGATATGAGCTATAACCTTAAGCTGATAGGATGCCAACTCTACCCTATCATTACATGTCACTTGCATCACTCCGAAGATCTTCTTGACATCATCTATGAAGTTTTGGGGATCCTCACCAATCTGCGATCCTAAGAACTCAGACGGATTCATCCTAACAAAATAATGAAATCTAGCTGCAGCTGACCCAACATTAGCATTTGCAGGAGCTGGAACCTGCTGGTTGTTCTGGATAGTCACACTCTGAGCCGAAAGTTGGATAGTGTTCCAAAACTCTGCATTCGAAACATCCTGATCTGGGACTGCAGGAGCTGCATTAGCATTCCTTGCATTAGCTCTACGAGGAGGCATTATCTGAAATGCATAATGATGAGTTAGAGAGAGATCATACCAACGCACGATAAGAATATCAAGAAACTGAGGCTTTCCTAAAAGACTTTGTAGCTTCCCCTCATTAAATGTGGTGCACTTCACACCCATGAAAAGGACTCTACTTAGTACTGCTTTTCAGACATCCTAGGACACTTTAACCTAATGCTCTGATACCAAGTTTGTCACCCCCCGAAGCTACCCCCAGGATGCGGACACGGGACCTAGGATCACGAGTGACCCCAAGCTAACCCTGCTGGCATAACATAAGCATACTAAAACAGAACTGAATCAATAAACACTGTGTGGAAACTAATCATAAGATAAATCTGAAATGATGGGGAATACCCATATTACATCTGAATAAATAAATGTGGAGAGTTTAACAACAACTGAAAAGTCAAACTCAAATACTGAAGCTGATTCTAACTATGTCTGAAATAAAACCTCTAACTAACTAGAAATGCTGGGACATTCCCCAGCTAAATCTAGCAAAAACTAAAAATAAGAATAAAAGCAAAGGAACCATATATATCGTCCTTGGAGAATGAGGACTCACCACTAATATTGTTGAGCTGAAAATCAGGAACCGATCTATGCATGATCTGGAAGCTGAGAACCTGAGCCTACATCACGAGAAGATGTAGCGCAGAGTATGCGTCAGTACTTGAAAGGTACTGAGCATGGAGGATAGAGTAAAGCTGAACAATAATCATAATTGAACAAAGCAATAAGAGCAATTATATAATCTGAACTGAATGTAAATACTGAGATATACCGAATACTGAGCTAACTGAATGTAATGACCAAGTACATGATATGCTGAGTGTGAATACTAAACTGTAACTGATAACCTGGTCAATGCACTAGAATCTGACTGTACTGTGGGAGGCACTAATAACCGACATAAAAACACATGAGCTAAATGTGGAGTCCGATGTATACGCCCCATCGAGAGGACCCAATATACCTTGCTAGAGGTATAAAGGCATGACTGGCGTGATCACCAAAATGATGCCCACATGGGGGGCTTACAACCTACGGGGCCTGTAGTTCTGGGACTATGAGATCTGGGGTCTGACCTACGGCCCTGGATTCTGTAAAACATGGATAGCTCGATGTTCTGACATGCAAACAATGAGAATGAGAATGCAACAATTATATCTGATGATATGCAAACAATGAGAATGCTGTAAAACATGGATAGCTCGATGTTCTAACACATTATTACTGAATTCTGTAAAACATGGATAGCTCGATGTTCTGACATGCAAACAATGAGAATGCAACAATTATATCTGATGATACGACATTCGTAAACTGAAGCATGTATATAACTGAAATAGCTGGCTTAGCATGTGTAATTCATGAACTAAAGGAACTACATAACTAGGGTTCAAAATTTCATGCAAGAAACTGAGCAACAACATGATAATCTGATTTGGATCATTCTAACAGCTCAAACCCAACAATTTCTAACATTCAAGAAACCCTAGGTCTAGTAATATCAAGGGAATCAAGATTCTGACTAAATTCTAGGGACCTAATGGGCGAAAGAAACCCACTAGTGAAATCCCACATACCTGGTGATGAATTCCAAATCTTTCGATTTCAGGGCTGGAACTGACTTTCTCCTCTTTTTGCTCTGAGTTTGCTAAATTTTGGAGAATAAATTGACTAGGGTAAGTTCTAATTAAGTTACTAGGCTTGAACTGACCAAAACTACGTAGTTTAGGGGTTAAACAATGTAGTTTCGGGTTCCAACGCTTAAGAAAAAGACCAAAAGACCCCTGACTTAACTGTGGTCGGACCAACCGACGGTCCGTGCTGGTCGTCCGTCGACTGGCGTCTGGGGCTTGGACCTGAAGGCCATGATCCACGGACCGTGGTCTGACCTACGGTCCGTAGGTCCTGGCCGTGGGTCATGCCTTGGCTGAATTTTATGGAGTTCTGGGCTAGAAATCTGGGGTCTGACCTACGGCCCTGGACCATGGACAGTGGTCTGACCTACGGTCCGTAGGTCGTGAAGTATCTCTGGACTTAGAATAATTTTTCTGGCATTTTCTGGGAGGGGCTCCAGCTGGTGAACCACGGACCACCAGGACGGACCGTGGGTCACCCTACGGTCCATAGGTGGTGCCCGTAGGTGGCACCTGTAACTTCTCAAATCTGTAATCTGGTCTGTCTAGGATACGGGGTGTTACATAGCTCTATTGGACGATTAAGAGTATGAAATAAGGAAAACTTTTCGTAAATGTCTGTAGTCCCTCGTTTATAGAAGTGGGGCCCTCACAACCATAAATAAGACCCTACTAACACGACTTCATAGACACTCTAGGACACTTGAACTATGTGCTCTGATACCAAGTTTGTCACGATCCGAGCCTACACCCTGGACGTGGCCGGCACTTGAAAAGAATTGTTGGTTCCCAAGCGAACCCTCATCCTGGCTGGCTACAAGCAGAAGACTAACTCAAGCATACCAAAGCTTAAAACTGAAATAAATTCAATAAACTCAAATACTCAACCTTTTTAAAAGTCTGTACAATACTTAAAAATAAAAGTAACTACAGAAACTCTTCAACTCTGTCTATCTATGAAGCCTCTATTATTACAGAAGTATATCGAGACAAGACCCACGACATCTCAAAACTACTAACTGTAAGATAAAGGTGAAATCCTCCGGAATATAAGATGGCTCACCAAAGCTGACTGGAATATCACATAACCTCAACAAAATGCCTGTTGATGATCCTGAATACCTGTATCTGCATCATGAAACGATCCAGGCCAAATGGCTCAGTACATGGAATGTACGAGCATGTAAGGGGAATTCTAAAGCATAAACATACGCTTGAACTGATCTAAAAGAAACATACTTACCTCTTCTCAACTCACTCAACTCAACTCAACTCAATGAAACATAGTTCAACTCAACTCAGAGAAATAGGGCTCAACTCAACAATAAGATACTCAACTCTGACTCAAGATACTCAACTCACACTCAAGATACTCAACAACAATAAAAGATGCAATATCTAGAAAGCTTTTAAAACATTAGGCAATAACTCAATTGTATGCAAAAATACAATAATAACTCAATTGTATGAAAATACAATAATAACTATGTTTGTATATAAAAATACAAAGTAACCATGTGGGAGATTCTCTAACCGACAACCATCACTATGAGCTATGTGATGATACAACGTCTACCTCACGTTGCCAGAACTGTCCTATACTTGCCGGGGTATAGAACCTACTACTAAGTGGCTCCACTAGTCTATGCCAAAAAACAATAAGGAATCATCTAAAAAGTATGACCCTTTATACCCACGTTGTCTACAAGGTTTATGGGGCAATGAGTTGTCTGAACTCTCCCCCATATCGGTGCTCAATACTACTCCTAAAATATAACTAGCTCATCTGTTTAAAAACATACCTCTTTCTATGTTTTGAGAATATTACTCAAAAATCTTTCTCTTAAAAGAGATGGTACTAAAACTGCTCAAAACTCTTTTAGAATTCTCAGTTTCCTCTCATCTTAAATGTAAAAACATTTACTCTTGGAAATACTTAGTTTCCATATATCATTTTAAAGAAAATGAACTCATCTCTACTCTTCCTCAACTCAGTGCTCAAGTCTTTAAAACAAGTTTTAAAACAATTTGTAAAAAGACTTCTTAAAATAAGGTTCATGCTGAATTATGGACGTGAACGACTCAATTCAAGATTTTCAATAACCATGCATAGAACTCAATACTTGGAACTCAACAACTCCAGAACTCAAGGATTTAATCATACTACTTATCTCAAGAATGCTCGACTCAGAGGGTTCATGCAGAATTATGGGCATGAACTACTCAACTCAAGGACTCAATGATACTTCTTATCTCAAGACTGGTCGACTCATAGGGTTCATGCAGAATTATGGGCATGAACTACTCAACTCAAGGACCTTCATGGGTAACATGTAGCAGCCCCATTATTAGGAATATAATCCCAAAAAGATTAGGAACTCAATACTCAAGACTTAGAAAACTTGAAGATACTACTCCTCTCAAAGATACTCAACTGATGGAGTTCATGCGGAATTTATGGGCATGAACGACTCGACTCTAGGGTCTAAATAACAATATAGAACTCAGTTATACGACTCTTCTCATTCTCATACTTACTTCCTCAAAACTTAGCTCAAATGTATAGTTGATCTAAAATGATTCACAATTGAACTCAAAGACTTTCTTGAATACTCTCTTGAATTTAAATTTTGAATTCAAGAGTTATGATTTATGATATAAAGGATCTCGATGATAGTGTAGACTCATAAATATATTCTCCTCATTCTCATACTCACTTACTCGAGTCTTGATACAAGTTATTAAAAATTGTAGAAGACTCTTCAAAAAAAAGACTCAAAAGGGACTTTCTCAAAATGTTTGAAAGAACTCTCAAGACTTGACTCTCAACTCTACCTTGAATTTGAATTATGAATTCAAGGTTATGAATGATTTATAGGTGTTTAGAAGTAGTTTAGAGTGTTTAGAATCAATAGGGGTTGAAGGAACCCTTTTAAAGAACTCAGACTGGCAAAACGACGGAGAAGGATTGGGGGCAGGCGACGCTGGCAGACTGAGTGGCGCAGGGCGCCAGCCCTCTACCTACAGACACTCTCTGCTGGCGCAATGGTGGGGCGGTGCGCCAGCCCATTCCCAGAAAAACCCGATGAATTTCTTTGCTCGTTTACTCACCCTAGTTCGCCTAGATTCGAATGGTTTCTTCCCCACTCACTTAGATTCGAATACCCAACCTAAGTATATACTAATCTACTCAAAACAACCCTCAAATCACTAAATTTCATCTCAAGAATCCCTCAAATTCCCAACAAAATAAGATTTAGAATGAACTTTAAGAACACTCATCAAGAACTTAAATTGCTCAATATTTATGGATAGTTTCGCAAAAGAAACTCATGATTGGCGTGTTGGTGAACGAACCCAACACTATGGAAGCTTAAATGCCTCAAAGAACTAGGTTCTTGGTGAAATCTTGAATTTCTTGAACGAACTCTTGAAACTTTGAACATTTTCTCCTCTTGAATCTTTTCTCTAAAACCCTAAATGCTTTGGGGATGAATGAAATTGATTCTAATCAGTTTAAACCCTTAATTAGGTGTAATTCGAGTTTAGAATAAGAGGGGTTAAGGAAAAGTCTAAAATACCCCTTCTATTTTCGGGTAACTTTCCTTAAATGGACAGCCTAATTTCAAAAGGGCATATCTCCCTCATACGAGCTCGAAAATTAGCAAACTCAGTGGCATTGGAAAGAGGACATATCAGAGATCTTTTATTTGATATCTTATGGATCTCCTTACTCATCTTGTACTGAAAGTTATGGTCATTTGAAGTTGACCCAAAACTTAAAAGAACTAAGGAATGACTTGAATGAATTATCTTTAATTCTTTTTGGAACTCAAGGTGCTATTTCTAGTGCCCTTACCTTAACACTTAAGAAATTTTAAATTATTTGGTAAGATCCTACTCAAAACGAAGAAGGGTTCGAGTTTCAAAAAAAATCCGGGGTGTTACATCTTTGGTAGCAACCTCTAGTCCCTAACTACATGCCCCCGTATGATCATCTTAAATGACCTAGCTAGTGGATCCACTTTAGAAAAAGATGATGTATATAGATTCTGCCTTGGCAAGTAAAATCCCCTTCTTTCGGTATGAGGGATATACCAGATTCCAAGATATAGCTCTCATGGTCTTATTGTTGGTTAAGCTAATATCCTACAAAACGAATATGTTTCTTCGAAAGCTTTCTTATGTCTCTTATTTTAAATGTGTTGACCATATCTTATGGATATATATGTTGTTTCCTTAAGCCTTTAAATGCTCAAATGTTGGTCATATCTTACATGTTTAAGTTCATCATGCTATCATGTCTATTTATGCATATTGCCCAATACTTAGTGCATTCCATATACTAATGCATATTTGTGTCTCCATTGTCTCATTAATATAGGGTCTGACGCTCCCACTTCTCACACACGTGGCTAGTTGATCATTCCATCAAATTCAAGAGTTGGTGAGTCCTCATGTTCTGCGGACCGAGACACTTTTACTTGCTTTATGTCTTTCTAGTTTTCAGATGATGTATGTGGTGTATGAGTTACGTCTCAACCACTTCTTTGATCTTTTAGATGGCTTGCTAAGACTATGTTAGACTTCAGCTTTATCAAACTCTTTTAGGAAATGGAAAACTCATAAACTCGGGAAAAATACCCAACACATATTCCAGTACAATGCACCCTATAGGAATATCGAAAATCATTTGAACTGTCCGATAGAATTATACCCCCTCTGTCCCATATTAACTGATCACCTTTCTAAAAAAATTGTTCCAAATTACTTGATCACTTACTAAATCAAGATAAAATTAATAATTTTTTTCCATTTTAACCCCTATAATTAATATATCATCATGCTTAATGTTTCCATAATTTCTCTTTGGAAGCTTAAATAAAATTTAATTTCCTAGAATTTTTCTTTACAAAGAGTTCATTAAATACTTAATTACTTCTTTATACTTTTTCTCTCACCCACTTTGGAATACTTATACCTTTTGTATGCCTTATCTCATCATAAATTATCTTTATATCCATTAATCTGGATAAATGGTAAATTAGTAAAATTAATCATTTTATATATGATTTCTTAAGTACAGTGTAAAATGGAAAGTGATCAGTCATTATGGGATGGATGAAGTATTTGATACACTATTAGGTTGGAGGTTAAATGAACTTTCTCGGCCAGTTAGTCAAACCACAAGGATCCCCTCCTGCTTATCCACCTACTGTAAACGATTACTAAGTACCCGAATACTTACTATTAGCTTTTAAAATGAAATCAAATTTAGTAGTCGTAATTCAATGAAGTGTAATTAGTAGAAGCTGAAAGGTCGTCAACCGAGATGTTAATGCTCATTAAAATAATTTGTCTGTTCAACTTTCAAGTATTCCAGCAAGCACTTTAACATGAGTATTATTTATAGCGCCAAAATGTTCCATGATCACGCAAACAGAGCAACTCAATTTTCACCAAAATTGCAAAGCAACTGATCAAATATAATGTCTTACATTCCGCCGCCCAAGAGGCAAACAAAGGGCTCCCCATCGTTGAATCCATTTCGATGGCCCATTGGCAAGGATTCTTCAGCGGGTCGATATGCTGTTATTGGTAGAAATTCATCAATTAGATTTAAGCTTCGGCATGTAGATCCATTTGATTTCTGATCTTCAACTGGTGAGGTTACACAGGAGGTTTTGCTGAAAATTCCTGGAATTATATCAGAGTTACCAGTATGTTCTCTTTCTGTACAGGCAATAGAATTTCTTATTTTTATTTTTGCTTTATAATTTTGGATGTCACTACATGATACACATGTTGGTAACATTGGATGAGATTTTAAATTGTTTTGTAGTTAAAATCTCTCTTTAGTTTGTTATGCTTTTATCGTCGTGTTAATTAGGAATTTTAACACTTCTCTGTTCTGAGAGACAAAACTTCGTATCTTTTATAACAAGTATCAAACACCTCATATATCATATGTATCATGCTGCTTACTTTGTTGTGTTTGAAGCATTATTTTGTTAGATTATTTGTATACAAATGCGTGTTTCAAAATATTTGTCATATTCTTTGTGATGTGGGATTTCTTCAATTTGTAAAGATAGACTAAAATTTAACTCATTGACTGAAACTACTTTGAGAAAAATTAAAGGATCTTTCCATACGGATGTTCCTCCTTCATATATGAATTATATAGAAAATTGAGTAGTGGAGAATCTCGGCTAAAATATGTGTTAAGGTATTGTATAGGTCATACTAGGAACTACGACTCATTGTTGTTGGTTCTTGCTTCGTAGGAGTGAGGATCCAGGATTTCAATTAAGAATCAATGTACCAGGAGGGTATACGTGTCACGATCCGAGCCTACACCATGGATGTGGTCGATACTAGAAAACCATTGTTGGTCCCCAAGCGAACCCTCATCCTGGCTGAATACAAGCGGAAGACTAACTCAAGCATACAAAGCTTAAAACATAATAAAATTCATGAAACTTAAATACAAAGCTTTAACTCAAATGAAAAACTCTGAATAAAAATAATATATTCAACTTGCCATAAAATAGGCAACTTAAGTCTTTAAAACATTTAACAAAATAAATTAACAGACTTTTGAACTCTACTGTCTATCTATGAAGCCTCTAACTGACAAAGATGGAAGTCGGGACAAGACCCACGACATGCTAACAACTGATATAACTAAAAGTAAAAGTGGAACCCTCCGGAAGCAAGGAGCCTCACCATAGCTAACTCAAACTCCATGTGGTATCAACGAAGCTCCTGTTGATGACCCTGAATACCTGTATCTGCATCATGAAATGATGCAGGCCAAATGGCTCAGTACGTGGAATGTACAAGCATATAAGGGGAATTCTAAAGCATAACATAAACTTGAACTGGATAAAAAGGAAACATACTTACCTCCTCTGAACTCACTTAACTAAACTCAACTCAAGAATAAGAAACATAGTTCAACTCATTGATAAGATATTCAACTCAGTGAAATAAGGCTCAACTCAATGATAAGATATTCAACTCAGTGAAATAAGGCTCAACTCAATAATAAGATACTCGACTCTGGGTACTCAACTCTGGATATTGAACTCTGGATACTTAACTCAATATAAAGCAACAATACATATGCAATATATAGAAAGCTTTCAAAACAGTAAAAAGCAACTCAGTTTTTATGCAAGGATACAAGATAAACTCTGCTTGAATATGAATATACAAAGTGAACTATGTGTATATAAGAATACAAAATATCTCTGTGAGAGTTTCTCTAACCGACAACAATCACTATGAGCTATGTGATGATACAACGTCTCGCCCACACTACCAGAACTGTCCTATAACTTGCCGGGATATAGAACGCCTCAACTAAGTGGATCCTCTAGTCAATGCTAAAAAGCATTAAAGAATCATCTAAAAAGTATGACCCTTTCTACCACGTTGGCTACATGATTTATGGAGACTTGAGTTATCTGAAATCGTCCCTATATCGGTGCTCAATACTACTCCCAAAATGTAACTAGCTCATATGTTTAAAAACATAACTCTTTCTGTGGTTTAAGATTATTACTCAAAAACTAGCTTAAAAGCTCTCTTGGAAATCGGTGTTTCTGTAACACCCCAGAATTTTTTTGAGCTAAGACTCGAACCATCTTTCGTTGTGAGCAGAATTTTACCGAGGAATTTAAAATTTTTTAAGTGTTAAGGTCACTAGATGTAGCACCTTGAGTTCCAACAAGAACTAAATTGGAAATAGCAAAATCTGAAAATTTGCAAGTTATGCTTAAGTTATGAGTTTTGGGTCAAATTCAAATGACCATAACTCTCAGTATAGGATGAGTTAGCTGGGCTACAAGATAGCTAATGAAAGGTCTTTAAATTATCTTTTCAACGCCACCGAGTTTGCTAAGTTCGAGGTCAGATGAGTGAGTTATTCCCTTTTGAAGTCAGGCTGTCCAGTTAAGGAAAGTTACCCGAAAATAGCAAGGGGTACTTTGGTCTTTTCCTTACCAAATCAGATTTAATTCGTTTTTAGTAAGATTTTAAGGGTCTAATCCTATTAGGTTCAGTTTTATAATCCTAATATACGCCTAGGGTTTTAGTTGAGAGTTCAAGAAGAGAAAAGAAGA
>JAJONR010009832.1:0-10948 GCA_029582245.1 Solanum etuberosum
ATTATATATATATATATATATATATATATATATATATATATATACCTTTTTATTTTAAAGGATATAATAAATACTAAACATACTATTTAATATAATGGAATACTTACATTATATTATACATGTCACGCCCCGAGGCTACCCCCTAGGCGTAAACACGGGACCTAGGATCACGAGTGACCCCAAGCTAACCCTGAGCTGGCATATCATAAGCATACTTAAAAGAATTACTGTGCGGAAGCATAAGACATGAGGTAAATTAAATGATGGGAATACCCAATCTAAGTCTGAATATATAAATACTGAAAAAGAGTTTAGAATACTGAACTATGACTCAAAAGCTAAAGTTGAATCTGTCTATGTCTGAAATATGCCTCTAACTGATTAGAGATGCTAGGACATGTCCTCAGCTAACTCTAGTAAAAACTGAAACTAAAATAAAAAACTGAAATAGGAAACATGTCTATTGTCCTCGAAGAATGAGGACTCACCAGTGAAACTGTTGAACTGGAGATCGGGAACTGATCTATGCGTGATCTGGATGCTGAAAACCTGAACCTACATCACGAGAAGAAGTAGCGTAGAGTATGCGTCAGTACTTGAAAGGTACTAAGCATGCTGGATAGAATAAAGCTGAACAATATATACATAACTGAATAAAGCATACTGATCAATGATATAAGATGAACATGAAGAATATACTGAACATGAACTAAACTGAATGCAATGACCAAGTACATAACATGCTGAAACTGAATACTGAAATATAACTGGGAACCTGGTCAATGCACTAGAGTCTGACTGTGGGAGCTACTAATAACCGACATAAAACTACGTGAGCTAAACGTGGAGTCCGATGTATACGCCCCATCTAGAGGACTCAATATACCTTGCCAAGGGTATAGAGGCATGACTGGCGTGACCACTAAATGTAATTCCCACAGAGGGGACTTATAACCCTATGGGGGCACGTAGTTCTGGGACTATGAGGGTGACTGACCGTAGTCCAACTCGGTGTTAAGCATACTCCCAATAGAATGTATAAATTACAACATAATTGAAATAAACTAGATAGCTCGAGATTCTGACATGCTAACTGAAAATGCAACATTGTAATACTAATAATGAGACATTCAATATCTGAGGCATGTATATCTATGTAAACTGGCCTAGCTAGTGTAATTCATGAACTAAAAGAATCTACACCGCTAGGGTTCTGAATATAATACAAGGAACTAAGCAAAAATATGATAATCTGATTTGGATCATTCTAACAACTAAAACCCAACAATTTCTAACATTCAAGAAAACCCTAGGTCTAGATAATATGAAGGGAATCAAGAATTAGACTGAATTCTAGGGACCTAATGGGTGAAAGGAACCCACTAGTGAATTTCCACATACCTGGTGATGAAATCTACAGAGAAATCCTTCGATTTCGGGGATGGAACTGAAGAAACCTTGTTGCATTCTTGGGAAATATTAGGTCGACTCTTTCTCCTCTCTGTGTTCTAAGTGTGAAGAATTTTGGTGAATGAATTGCTCTGGGTAAGTTCTAATTTAGTTACTAGGCTAAAACTGACCAAAACCACGTAGTTTAGGGGTTAAACGACGTAGTTTAGGGGTCCAATGCATAGGGGAAAAGACCAAAACGACCCCAACTTGAAAGTTGTCGGGGCCACCGACGGCCAGACCGACGTACCGTGGATGGACCGACATACCATGGATGGACCGACGGTCCGTCCTGGTAGGCGTCGAAGGGGTTCTAGGAGCTAGAATCTGGGGGTCTCGACCACGGCCTGGACCACAGACTGTGGTCCAACCTACGGTCTGTGGGTCCTGCCATTTGTCGACCCTTGGTAGATTTTTTTCCTGGGGTTCTAGGAGGGGCTTGCAGGTGGCCAACCACGGACCCCACCTACGGTCCGTGGGTCACCCTACAGTCCATAGGTGGCACCCGTCATGGCACCTGCAACTTCTGAAAATCTGCTGGTTTAGTCTTTTTAGGGTATGGGGTGTTGCATTATCTCTCCCTTGGGAACATTCATCCTCAAATGAAGTCTAAACTAGCTGAGAAAGGGAGGGAAGGAGCTGCACACCCTACTACTAAGTGCTAAAACTGATTTCTGACTGAACTATGTTCTAAGAGCATGCAAATAAGATGAAAATGCAAGTATAACTGAAGGAACATGATACTAAGACCGAATTCATGCAAGAGTAAACTGAGAGACTGGAGAGGAACTATTACCTCAAGCTGGAATGGAATCGGAAGGAAAGAGGTGAGGATATTTAGCCTTCATGGCTACTTCTGCTTCCCAAGTAGCTCCCTCTACGGACTGACTCCTCCACAAAACCTTAACTGAAGCGACTTATTTATTCTTCAAACTACGAACCTGACGATCAAGGATTTCAACTGGCACCTTTTCATAAGTGAGACTATCTTTCACAACCACACTCTCTAATGGTACTATAGATGCTGGATCACCCACACACTTCTTCAACAAGGAGATGTGAAAAACTGGATGGACTGCTGCTAGTTCTACTGGCAACTCTAACTCATATGCCACATTACCAACCCTTTTTAGAATCTAGTAAGGACCTACATACCGTGGACTGAGCTTCCCTTTCTTTCCAAATCTCATCACCCCTTTCATAGGTGACACTTTTAGGAAGACCCAATCATCGATTTGGAACTCCAAGTCCCTTCTCCTTACATCTGCATAGGACTTCTGGCGACTCTGGGCTGTCCTAAGTCTATCTATTATGAGCTGAACTTTTTCCATAACCTCATGAACCGAATCTGGCCCTATCAATGCTGCTTCACCTACCTAAAACCAACCAAATGGAGATCTACATCTACGCCCATACAATGCCTCATAAGGGGCCATCTGAATACTGGAATGGTAGCTATTATTGTAGGCGAACTCTATAAGAGAAAGGTGATCATCCCAACTGCCCTTGAAATCGATCACACAAGCTCTAAACATGTCCTCTAAAGTCTGAATGGTACGCTCTTCCTGTCCATCCATCTGTGGATGAAATGTTGTGCTAAGATTAACCTGGGTACCAAGACCTTTCCGAAATGATTTCCAGAAATGAGAGGTAATTTGAGGATCTCTATCTGAGATGATAGAAAAAGGAACCCCATGCAACCTGACTATCTCATTAATGTAAAGCTTGGCGTAGTCCTCCACCGAATCTGTAGTCTTGACAGCCAAAAAGTGAGCGGACTTAGTAACTCTGTCTACTATTACCCAAATGGAATCATGTTGTCTGCGAGTACGAGGTAAACCCGTAATAAAGTCCATGATGATCACATCCCACTTCCATGTAGGAATGTTAATCTCTTGAGTCATACCTCCTGGTTTCTGATGTTATACCTTCACCTGCTGACAATTCGGGCACTTAGCCACAAAATCTGTTATATCCCTCTTCATGCCATTCCACCAAAAGACTTCCCGCAGATTACGGTACATCTTAGTGGCACCTGGATGAATAGAATACCAAGAATTATGGGCTTCTGTAAGGATCTGTTGTCTCAAGTCACCCACCTTAGGAACACATAAATGACCCTGGTAGCGAAGCACACCATCTCCCCCTTGGGATAAAACCTCAACTTTTTGTTGGTGAACTGCACCTTTCAACTGAAGCAATATAGGGTAACTATCTTATTTCTCCTTAACCTCTGCTACCAATGAAGATTCTGACCCATTCTGAACTGTTACACCAACATCTGAGATGTTCATAAGGCAAACTCCTAGGCGAGCAAGCCGGTGAACATCCTTCGCTAATTCCTTCCTTTATTCCTCAACATGCGCTACGCTACCCATAGATAGTCTGCTAAGAGCACCAGCTACAACATTGGCCTTAACAGGATGGTAAAGCACATTCATATCATAGTCTTTGAGGAATTCCAGCCATCTCCTCTGACGAAGATTCAACTCTTTTTGGGTGAACACATACTGGAGGCTCTTATGATCTGTGAACACATCTACATGAAAACCATACAAGTAATGTCTCCAAATCTTTAGGGCAAACACCACAGCTGCAAGCTTGAGGTCATGAGTCAGGTAGTTCTTCTCATGCACCTTAAGTTGTCTAGAAGCATAAGCTATAACCTTACCTCGCTGCATCAACACACAACCTAGGCCGACTCTGGTAAAGTCAAAACAGGAGTTGTAGTCAACCAAGTTTTCAGTTCTGCGAAGCTCTTCTCAAATTCATCTGACCACTGGAACTTAACCTTCTTCCGAGTCAACTTAGTCAATGGAGAAGCTATGGATGAAAATCCTTCCACAAACCTTCTGTAATAACCATCCAAATCCAAAAAACTTCTGATATCTGTAGGAGAGGTGGGTCTGGGCCATTGCTTTACTACCTCAATCTTCTGAGAATCCACTCGGATCCCTTTGCTAGACACTATATGACCAAGGAAAGCAACAGATTGCAACCAAAACTCACATTTTCTAAACTTAGCGAATAACTGGTGATATTTGAGAGTTTGAAGGATAACCCTCAAATGAGTCGCATGTTCTTCCTCATTCTTAGAGTAAATGAGAATATCATCAATAAAGATGATAATGAACAAGTCCAAATACTGCTTAAATACCCTGTTCATTAAATCCATGAAAGTTGCAGGAGCATTGGTTAGTCCAAATGAAATAACTACAAATTCATAATGACCATACCAAGTTCTGAAGGCTATTTTTGGGATGTCACTATCTCAAACTCTGAGCTGATGATAACCGAATCTGAGGTCTATTTTCAAAAAAATGACTAGCACACTGAAGTTGGTCAAACAAGTCATCAATCCTGGGGATAGGGCACTTCTTCTTAATTGTGACTTTGTTCAACTGCCGATAGTCAATGCACATCCTGAGAGACCATCTTTCTTTTTCAGGAATAACACTAGAGCACCCCATGGCAAAATACTAGGTCTGATGAAGCCCTTATCTAGAGGTCTTTCAACTGCTCTTTCAATTCCTTAAGCTCAACTAGAGCTATTCTGTAAGGAGGAATAGAAATAGGCTGGGTATCTGGAAGGAGATCAATTCCGAAGTCTGTTTCCCTTTTAGGAGGAATTCCGAGAAGATCTTTTGTAAACACTTCTGGAAACTCACTGATTATAGGAACTGACTCAAGAGTTGGCGTTTCAGAGTTAGAATCCTTAACCCGAACTAAATGATAGATATACCCCATGGAAATCATCTTTCTGGCCTTAAGGTATGAAATGAATCGACTCATAGGCACTGGGCTACTACCCATCCATTCTAAGACTGGTTCGCTGGAAACTAAAACCGAACAACCCTGGTTCTACAATCGACTGAGGTATAACAGGAATGTAACTAATCCATGCTTAGAATGATATCAAAGTCTACCGTTTCTAACTCTACAAGATCTGCTGAGGTGACTTTCTGAGAGACTAAGACATGGCAATTTATGTATACCCTTCTAGATATAACTTAGTCACCTACTGGAGTAGAGACTGAAAAGGGTTCTAAAAGAGTTTCTGGACTGACACCGAAGTTCACTACTATATAAGGAGTTACAAAGGAAAGAGTAGCCCCTAGATCTAACAAAGCATAAACATCCAAATGAAAGACTTGTAACGTACCAGTTACCACATCGGGAGAATCTTTCAAGTCCTGGCGAGCCTGAAGAGCATACAACCTGTTTTGGCGCTGACCTCCACCTGTACTAGATGAAGTACCCTATTGAGTTGGGCGACCTGCTGGTGCTGCTAGAGCTGTACACTGAGCCCTACTAGTGTTACCTCCTTGCCCCTGTTTGGCAGAAGGGCAATCCCTCAACCTATGGTCAGACTGACCACATCCAAAACACCCTTCTTTCCCTGCAAAACACTCGCCCGGATGGGTTTAACCACATTTTGGACAAGTTGGGTAGGTTCTGCTACCTAAAACAATCCCCTGAGACTTAGAGACTGGTGCCCTACTTTTATGATCTTATCTAAACCTGGGAGATGGAGCACTAGCTGATGAAGGTGCTGGAGCTAAAGACCTTTGCTGAAACTACGAGCGATTTCCACCAAACTCTCAACATGTCCTCTAAGGTCTGAATGGTACGATCTACCTGACCATCCATCTGCGGATGAAACGCTGTGCTAAGATTAACCTGAGTACCAAGACGTTTCTGAAATGACTTCCAAAAATGAGAGGTAAACTGAGGACCTCTATCTTAGATGATGGGCAAAGGAACCCCATGCAACCTGACTATCTCATTAATGTAAAGCTTGGCCTAGTCCTCCACCGAATTTGTCGTCTTAACAGCCAAAAAGCGCACAGACTTAGTGACTCTATCAACTCTCACCCAAATGGAGTCATGTTGTCTGCGAGTACGAGGTAAACCTGTAATGAAGTCCATGTTGATCACTTCCCACTTCCAAGTAGGAATGTTGATCTCTTGAGTCATACCCCCTGGTTTCTGATGTTCTACCTTTACTTGCTGACAATTAGGGTACTTAGCCACAAAATCCGCTATATCCATTTTCATACCATTCCACCAAAAGACTTCCCGTAGATTGTGGTACATCTTGGTGGTGCCTGGATAAATAGAATACCTGGAATTATAGGCTTCTGCAAGAATCTGTTGTCTCAACTCACCCACCTTACGAACACATAATCGACCCTGATAGCGAAGCACACCATCTCCCCCTTGGGAGAAAACCTCCACTCCCTGCTGATGAACTGCACCCTTTAGTTGAAGCAATATCGGATCACTGTCTTGCTTTTCCTTAACCTCCACTACCAATGAAGATTCTGACCCATTCTGAACTGTTACACCATCATCTGATATGCTCATAAGGTGAACTCCCAAGCGAGCCAGTCTGTGAACATCCTTTGCTAGTTCTTTTCTTTCTTCCTCAACATGTGCTACACTACCCATAGATAGTCTGCTAAGGGCATCTTCTACTACATTGGCCTTACTAGGATGGTAAAGCATATTCATGTCATAGTCCTTGAGGAATTCAAGCCATCTTCTCTGGCGAAGATTCAACTCTTTCTAGGTGAACACAAACTAAAGGTTTTTATGGTCTGTGCACACATCTACGTGAACACCATATAAGTAGTATCTCAAAATCTTAAGTGCAAACACCACTACTGCAAGCTCGAGGTCATGAGTCGGATAATTCTTCTCATGCACCTTAAGTTGTCTAGAAGCACAAGCTATAACCTTACCTAGCTGCATCAACACACAACCTAGGCCAACTCTAAACGCATCACAATAGATAACATAACCGTCTGAATCCTATGGTAGAGTCAAAACCGGAGCGGTAGTCAACCTAGTTTTCAGTTCTGCAAAGCTCTTCTCACAATCATCTGACCACTGAAACTTAACCTTCTTCTAAGTCAACTTATTCAATGGAGAAGCTATGGATGAAAATCCTACCACGAACCTTCTATAATAACCTGCTAGACCCAAGAAACTTCTAATATCTGTAGGAGAGGTAGGTTTGGGCCATTATTTCACCTCTTCTATTTTCTGAGAATCCACTCGGATCCATTCGCTAGATACAATATGTCCGAGGAAAGCAACTGATTGTAACCAAAACTCACATTTTCTAAACTTAGCAAACAACTGGCGATCTTTGAGAGTTTGCAGAACAACTATCAAATGAGTCGCATGTTCTTCCTCATTCCTAGAGTTAGTCCAAATACTGCTTGAACACTCTGTTCATCAAATCCATGAAAGCTGTAGGAGCATTGGTTAGTCCAAATGACATAACTATAAATTTGTAATGACCATACCGAGTTCTGAAGGCTGTTTTCAGAATGTCACTATCTCTGACTCTAAGCTGATGATAACCGGATCTGAGGTCTATCTTCGAAAAAATGAGCACACTGAAGTTGGTCGAACAAGTCATCAATCCTGGGGATGGGATACTTATTCTTGATTGTGACTTTTTTCAACTGTCGATAGTCTATGAACATCCTGAGAGAACCATCTTTCTTTTTCACAAACAACACGGGTGCACCCCATGGAAAAATACTAGGTTTGATGAAGCCCTTATCTAGAAAGTCTTTCAATTGCTCTTTCAATTCCTTAAGCTCAGCTGGAGCCATTCTGTAAGGAGGAATAGAAATAGGCTGGGTATCGGGAAGGAGATCAATTCCAAAATTGATTTCTCTTTCGGGAGGAACTCCGGGAAGATCTTCTGGGAATACTTCTGGGAACTCATTAACTACTGGAACTGACTCAAGAGTTGGGGTTTCAGAGCTTGAATCCTTAACCCGAACTAGATGATATATATAACCCTTAGAGATCATCTTTCCGGCTTTAATATAAGAAATGAATCGACCCATAGGCGCTAAGCTACTACCCTTCCATTCTAAGATTGGTTCGTATGGAAACTGAAAACAAACAATCCTAGTTCTACAATTGACTGAGGCATAACAGGAATGTAACCAATCCATGCCTAGAATGATATTGAAGTCTACCATTTCTAACTCTACAAGATCTGCTGAGGTGAATTTCTGAGATACTGTGATAGGGCAATTAATGTATACCCATCTAGCTATAACTGGGTCACCGAATGGAGTAGAGACTGAGAAGGCTTCTGAAAGAGTTTTTGGACTAACATCAAATTTGACTGCTATATAAGGAGTTACAAAGGAAAGAGTAGCCCCTGGATCTAACAAAGCATAAACATCTAAGTTAAAAACTCGTAACGTACCAGTGACCACATCAGGAGAATCTTCCTGATCCTGGCGAGCCTGAAGAGCGTACAACTTTTTTGGCGCTATCCGCCACCTGTACCAGATGAGTTACCCTGCTGAGTCGGGCGACCTGTTGGTGCTGCTGAAGTTGTGGACCGAGCTCTACCATTATTACCTCCTTGACCCTGCTTAGAAGAAGTATCTCTCAACCTGTGACCACTCTGATCACACCCAAAGCATCTTTCCTTTCCTGCAAGACACTCTTCCGGATGGTTCTTACCACACTTTGGACAAGTTGGGTAGGTTCTGGTGCCTGAAACACTCCCCTGAGACTTAGAGCCTGATGCCCTACCCTTTTGATCCTGTCGGAACCTGGAGGATGGAGCACTAGCTGATGAAGGTGCCGGAGCTGAAGATTTCTGCTGAAACTGAGAGCGATTTCCACCACCCGATTTCTGTTGAGAGTACTCATAGTTACCTGTTCTAGCTTTCTTGTTGTCCTTAGCTATTTCCTTAAGCTTATCCCCCATAACCTGCTGAGCATGGGTCATAAGCCTAGAGATGTTCATATTTTCCAGCAACAAAGCATTTCTGCACTATGTTTTCACTAAGTCTGACACTCCATTCAGATTCTTGTTCATTTGAGCCCTAGAATCGGCAACCATTTGAGGAGCATACCTGGAGATTTGGGTGAACTTGAGTCCATATTCTTAGACTGTCATGTTACCTTGTCTCAACTCTCTTGGGAAAAACCTTTCCAGAAAAGTCTCACTAACGCATTCCCAAGTGATAGGAGTTGCATATGTACCCCTGTTCTCTTTCCATTGAGTATACCAGATATGAGCTACATTCTTAAGCTGATAGGATGCCAACTCTACCCTATTATTACCTGTCATTTGCATCACTTCAAAGATCTTCTGGACCGCATCAATGAAGTTTTGGGGATCCTCACCAATCTGTGATCCTAAGAACTCAGGATGATTCATCCTAACAAAATCACAAACTCTAGATGCAGCGGACGCAACATTAGCATTTGCAGGAGCTGGAACCTGTTGGTTGTTCTAATTAGTCACACTCTGAGCCAAAAGTTGGATAGCGTTCCGAAACTCAGCATTCAAAACTTCCTGATCTGGGACTGGAGGAGCTGCGTTAGCATTTTGTTTATTTGCATTCCTTCTGTAAGCTCTATGAGGAGGCATGATCTCAAATGCGTACCGATGAGTTAGAGAGAGATCATACCAACTCACGATAAGAATATCAAGAAAGTGAGGCTTTCCTAAAACACTTTGTAGCTTCCCCCTCATTAGATGTGGTGCACTTCACACCTATGAAAAGGACTCTACTTAGTGCAGCTTTTCAGACATCTTAGGACACTTAAACCTAATGCTCTGATACCAATTTTGTCACGCCCCGAGCTACCCCCAGAACGTGGACACGGGACATAGGATCACAAGTGACCCCAAGCTAACCCTGCTGGCATAACATAAGCATACTATGATAACTGAAATAAAATAATTCTGTGCGGAAGCTTAAACATGAGATAAACTGAAAGTGATGCAGAATACCCATTCTAAATCTGGATATATAATCTGAGAGTTTAACAACAACTAAAATATTAAACTCGAATCTAAAACTGATTCTAACTATGTCTGAAATAAAGTCATTAACTGACTAGAGATGTTGGGACATGCCCCAGCTAAATCTAGCAAAAACTGAAACTAAAGACTGAAAGTAGAAAGATAATCATGTCAATCGTCCTCAAAGAATGAGGACTCACCACTGATGCTGGTGAACTGAAGATCGAGAACCGATCTATGCGTGATATGGAAGCTAAGAACCTAGACCTACATCACGAGAAGATGTAGTGCAGAGTATGCGTCAGTACTTGAAAGGTACTGAGCATGCAGGATAGAGTAAAGCTGAACAATATAAACATAACTGAACAAAGCATATAACTGAGCTATGATATAAGATAAGCATAATACTATACTGGAAATACTGAACATGAACTAACTGAATGCAATGACCAAGTTTATAACATGTTGAGACTGAAATCTGACTGTAACTGATAACATGGTCAATGCAATAGAATCTGACTATAAATAATAACATGGTCAATGCAATAGAATCTGACTGTGAGGGAGCTACTAATAACCGACATAAAACCACATGAGCTAAATGTGGAGTCCAATGTATACGCCCCATCGAGAGGACCCAATATACCCTGCCAGAGGTATAAAGGCATGACTGACGTGATCACTAAAATGATGCCCACA
>JAJONR010009833.1:0-15163 GCA_029582245.1 Solanum etuberosum
GGGTCCAACGCATAGGGAAAAGACCAAACTACCCCAACTTAAAAGTTGTCGGGGCCACCGATGGAACTGACCCACGGTCCGTGCTGGTCAACTGTCGATGGGGTTCTGGGAGTTGAAATTTGGGGTTCGACCTACGGCCCTAGACCACGGACCGTGGTCTGACCTACGACCCGTAGGTCGTGGCGTGGGTTCGTGTGGGTCTACTCTTAGCCAAATTTCTTAAACTTTCTGGGAGGAGCTGCAGGTGGCCATCCACGTACCACCAGCACGGGCCATAGGTGGCAATCATGGGTTGCACCTGCAACTTCTGGAAATCTATTGGTTCGGTCTGTTTTGGATATGGGGTGTTACATAATTTCTCAAAAACTAGCCCAAAGGCTCTCTGGGAAATCAAAGTTTCCTCTCTTGCTTACTTTGTGAAAGCATTTACTCTTTACTGAAAACTAGCTCAAAGGCTCTGTTAGAAATTGGTGTTTCCTTTCTTGTTTAAATGTGAAAAACATTTACTCTTTGGGAATACATAGTCCCCATATACTCTTTTGAAGAAATGAACTTCAACTCTTTACTCTTTACTCAACTCAAAACTCAAGTCTTAAAACAAGTTTAAAGCATTTGTAAAAGACTTTTGAAAAGACTCTAGGAACTCTCTAGACATGTCTCTTAACTTTCCCTGAATTTGAATTATGAATTCAAGGTCATTATTTGTGATAGGAAAGATATCATGATGATTAGGAGTGGTTTTAGATAGCTAAACATGAGAAACGATCAAGAAATCACTCGCGACGCGGAGATGCATTTAAATATTTGGCCGCAAAATAAATTTTGAGGAAAAAGGGTCCGTGACCTCTCCGCGACGCGGAGAGAAAAGTGCCAATCCTGAGGAAAAGGTCCGCATTGCGGACGTGGTACCTAAATTTGCCCGACTTTTTCTATCTTCATTTTCTAACCCTAATTCACCTAAATTCGATTCTTTTTCTCAATTCTCTTGCATTCAGGTACCCAGTATATGTACACAAGATTCTAACTCAAAACAACTCTTAAAATCGATAAAACTATTTCAAGAAACTCATCAATCCCCTCCAAGTTCATGAATGAAAGCTATTCAAGAAGACAACTCAACAACATCAAATACTCAATCTTTTAGGATGAAAATTACACTGAAATAAACATGTTTGGCGCGTGGGTGAACGAACCCAACGCTATGTGAACTCACATACCTCGTTGGGATTAACCCTTGGTGAAATCCACAAGCCTAGCTTAAAAAACATGACGATTCCTTGCTTCTTCTCATCTCTTATCATTTTCTTTTCTCTTCTCTCAAAACCCTAACTTATTTTGAAGAAGCGTAAATTGAAATTCGGTTTTGACTTTCCTTATCTAGACAGCTGAACTTCAAATGGGCATATCTCCCTCATACGAACTCGAAAATGGGCAAACTCTGTGGCGTTGGAAAGATAATTCAAAGATATTTCCTACCGTATCTTGTAGCAAAAACTCATACTTAGCTTAACTTTCTCAAACTTTCCAAATTTGATTATTTCCAAATATGGTTTCCTTCTAATTCTAGTTCTTTCTAGTTCTTTCGGATAGCGGGGTGTTACAATTTGTTAGTGCGAAATACATAACTACAAATTCATAATCACCATACCGAGTTTTTAAGGTTGTCCTCAGAATGTCACTATATCTGACTCTGAGCTAATGATAGCCGAATCTGAGGTCTATCTTAGAAAAGCAACTAGTGCCCTGAAGTTGGTCGAACAAGTCATCAATTCTGGGGATGGGATACTTATTCTTGATTGTGAATTTGTTCAACTGCCGATATCAAATACACATTCTGAGAGAACCATATTTCTTTTGCACAAACGAGAATGGAGCATCCCATGCAAAGATACTGTGTCTTATGAAGCCACTATCTAGAAGGTCTTTCAACTGCTCGTTCCATTACTTTAGCTCATCTGGGGCCATTCTGTAAGGATGAATCAAAATGGGCTGGGTATCTGGAATGAGATCTATTCCGAAGTTGATTTCCCTTTCAGGAGGAACTCCGGGAAGATCTTCTGGAAACACTTCTGGAAACTCTTTTACTATCGGAACTGACTCAAGAGTTGGGGTTTCGGAGTTTGAATCCTTAACCCGAACAAGATGATAGACATATCCTTTGTAAATCATCTTTCTGGCCTTAAGGTAAGAGATGAAATGACCTACACGCACTAAGCTACTACCCTTCAACTCTATGACTGTCTCGTTTGGGAACTGAAACCGAGCGATCATAATTCTATAATCGACTGAGGCATAACATGAATGTAACCAATCCATGCCTAGAATGATATCGAAATCTACCATTTCTAACTCTACAAGATCTACTGAGATGACTTTCTGAGAGACTATGACAGGGAAATTTTTGTATACCGGTCTAGCTATAACTGGGTCACCAACTGAAGTAGAGAATGAGAAGGGTTCCGTTAGAGTTTCTGGACTGACACCAAAGTTTACTACTATATAGGGAGTTACAAAAGACAATGTAGCCCCTGGATCTAACAATGCATAAACATCTAAATCAAAGACTCGTAACGTACCAGTGACCACATCAGGAGAATCTTCCTGTTATGGCACTGACTGCCATCTGTACTAGACGAAGCACCCTGCTGAGTTGGGCGACCTTCTGGTGCTGCTGGAGTGGTAGACTGAGTCCTATTATTGTAACCTCATTGCCCCTGCCTGGCAGAAGGACAATCTTTCAACCTATCACCAAACTCGCCATGTAACACCCTGTATGTTAGAACTACCAAAATGCACAAATTTCACAAGTTGCAGGTTCCACCAACGGGGCCACCTACGGACCGTAGGTGGGGCCTGTGATGGGCCACCTGCAAACACTTCCCTAGAACCCCAGAAAATCCAGCCAAGGCACGACCCACGGCCGGACCTACAGACCATAGGTCAGACCATGGGCCGTGGTCCAGGTCCGTGGATTGTGGCCTTCAGGTTCGAGCCCCAGACGCCATTCGACAGCCGACCAGAATGGACCGTCGATCTGGCCCGTCGGTGACCCTTGACAGCTTTTAAGTCAGGAGTTGTTTGGTCTTTTCCCTATGCGTTGGACACCTAAACTACGTCGTTTAACCCCTAAACTATGAGGTTTTGGTCAGTTTAAGCCTAGTAATTTAATTATAATCTACCCTAGTCAATTCATTCTCCAAAATTCATCCAATTAGAACGAAAAGAGGAGACCCTAGTCCAAGAACGCAGTAAGGTTTCATCTGTTCCAACCCTGAAATCAAAATATTTCTTTCTGAAATTCATCACCAGGTATGTGGAACTTCACTAGTGGGTTCCTTTCACCCATTGGGTCCCTAGAATTAAGTCAGATTTTTGATTCCCTTCATATTGCTTAGACCTAGGGTTTCTAAAACTTCAGATTACTGCTGTGATTTAGCTGTTAGATGAATCCTAATCAGAATATTACATTTTCGTAGCTATGATGCTTAATCCTTGCATGAAACTCAGAACCCTAGTGGTGTAGATTCGTTTAGTTCATGAATTACACTTGCTAGGTCAGTTTATACATATATACATATATCAGTTTACAAATGTTTCATTATAAGTACATTAATGTTGCATTTTCAGTTAGCATGTCAGAATCTTAAGTTATCCAGTTATTTCAGTTATGTGGTATTTTACACATTCTATTGGGAGTAGGCTTAATACCAAGTTAGACTAGGGTCACTCACCCTCATAGTCCTAGAACTACGTGCCCCCTTAGGTTAAGTCCCCTCTGTGGGCATTATACTTAGTGATCACGCCAGTCATGTCTCTATACCCTTGTCAAGGTATATTGGGTCCTCTCGATGGGGCGTATACATCGGACTCCACGTTTAGCTCAGTTGGTTTTATGTCGGTTATTAGTAGCTCCCACAGTCAAATTCTAGTGTATTGACCAGGTTACTAGTTACATTTTCAGTATTCAGTTTCAGCATGTTATGTACTTAGTCATTGTATACAGTTTAGTTATATTCAGTTTATCTCAGTATCTTTATCATGTTCAGATTATACCATTGCTCAGTATGCTTTGTTCAATTAGATGTTGTTTAGCTTTATTTTATCTTGCATGCTCAGTACCTTTCAAGTACTGACGCATACTCTGTGCTACATATTCTCGTGATGTAGGTTCAGGTCCTCAGCACTCAGATCAAGCATAGATCGTATCCCAATCTCCAGTTCAGCAGCTTCAGTGGTGAGTCCTCATCCTTCGAGGACAATAGACATGTTTCTATATTTAGTCTTTTCATTTCAGTTTTCAGTATTTGCTAGAGTTAGCTGGGGGCATGTCCCAGCATCTCTAGTTAGTTAGAGGCTTATTTCAGACATAGTACTAGATTCAACTTTAGTTTTGAGTTTGATCTTTCAGTTGTTATTAAACTCATAGTTTATTTATATTCACACAGTTTTGGGTATTCCCCATCATTTCAGATATCTCATATTTTTAGCTTCCGCACAGTATTTTCTTAAGTATGCTTATGATATGCCAGCTTAGGGTTAGCTTGGGGTCACTCATGATCCTAGGTCCCGTGTTAACGTCCAGGGGGTAGCCACGGGGTGTGACAAACATAGTATTAGAGCATTAGGTTCAAGAGTCTTAGGATGTCTGAAAATCCACACTAAGTAGCGTCCTTTTAATGGGTGTGAAGTGCACCACATCTAATGAGAAGGAGGCTACGAAGTGTTTTAGGAAAAACTTCACTTTCATTGTTATTCTTATCGTGCATGGGTATGATCTACTTTCTAATTCTTCGTTATGCGTTTCAGATCATGCCTCCTTGTAGAGATAACGCCAGGAATACTAACACAGCTCCTCCAGTCCCAGATTAAGAGGTTTTAAATGCAGACTTTCAGAATGCGATTCAGCTTTTGGCTCAGAATGTGACTAACCCGAACAATCAGCAGGCCCCAGTTCTCCCAATGCTAATAATGGGTTAACTGCAGCCAAGGTTCATGATTTCATTAAGATGAATCCACCAGAGTTCCTAAGGTCGTAGAATGTCATCGATGAGGTTAAGAAAATCTTTGGAGTGATGCCGGTAACTGGGAATGATAGGGTAGAGTTGGCATCCTACCAACACAAGGATGTAGCTCACATATGGTTTACTCAATGGAAGGAAAACAGGGGTACTGATGCAACTCCTATGACTTGGGAATGCTTTACTGAAGCTTTTCTGGACAGGTTCTTTCGAAGAGAGTTGAGGGAGGCTAAGGCTCAGGAATTCATGAATTTGAGGCAAGGTACAATGTCAGTCCAAGAGTACCGACTCAAGTTCTCCCAACTCTCCAGGTATGCTCCCCATATTGTTGTTGATTCGAGGGCGCAGATGTCTAAGTTTCTATATGGAGTGTCTGATTTAGTGAAGATAGAGTGCAGAAATGCTATGTTGTTAGAGGAAATGAATATCTCTAGGCTCACGACTCATGCTCAGCAGGTTGAGGGAGATAAGCTTAGGGAAATGGCTAAGGACAACAAAAAGGCTAGGACAGGTAACTATGAGTACGCTCAGCAACAATCGAGTGGTGGAAATCGCTCGCAGTTTCAGCAAAGGTCTTCACCTCCAGCACCCTCATTAGCTAGTGCTCCATCTCCAGGTTTAGACAAGATCAGAAAAACTAGGGCACCAGGCTCTAAGTCTCAGGGGAGTGTTTCAAGTAGCAGAACATGCCCAAAATGTCCAAAATATGGTAAGAACCATCCGGGCGAGTGTGTTGCAGGGAAAGAAGGGTGTTTTGGATGTGGTCAGTCTTGCCATAGGTTGAAGGATTGCCCTTCTACCAAACAGGGGCAAGGAGGTAACAACAGTAGGGCTCAGTCTACAGCCCCAGCAGCACTAGCAGGTCACCCAACTCAGCAATGTACTTCATATAGTACAGGTGGCGGTCACCGCTAGAACAGGTTGTATGCTCTTCAGGCTTTCCAGGAAAAGGAAAATTCTCCTGATGTGGTCACTGGTACGTTACGAGTCTTTCACTTAGATGTTTATGCTTTGTTAGATCCAGGGGCTACTCTTTCCTTTGTAACTCCCTATATAGCAGTGAATTGTGGTGTCAGTCCAGAAACTCTTTCAGAACCCTTCTCAGTCTCTACTCCAGTAGGTGACCTAGTTATAGCTAGACGGGTATACAAAAATTGCCCTATCATAGTCTCTCAGAAAGTCACCTCAGCAGATCTTCTAGAGTTAGAAATGGTAGACTTTGATGTCATTCTAGGCATTGATTGGTTACATTCTTGTTATGACCTATTTGATTGTAGAACTAGGATCTTTCATTTTCAGTTTCCTAACGAACCAGTCTTAGAATGGAAGGGTAGTAGCTCAGTGTCTACGGGTCGATTCATTTCTTACCTTAGGGAAAGAAAGATGATTTCCAAGGGGTATATCTATCATTTAGTTCGGGTTAAGGATTCCAGCTCTGAAACCCAACTCTTGAGTCAGTTCCTGTAGTCAGTGAGTTTCCTGAAGTGTTTCCAGAAGAGCTTTCCAGAATACCTCCTGAAAGGGAAATAGACTTCGGAATTGATCTCCTTCCAGATACCCAGCCTATTTCTATTCCTCCTTACATAATGGCTCCAGCTGAGCTTAAGGAATTGAAAGAGTAGTTGAAAGACCTTCTAGATAAGGGTTTCATCAGACCTAGTATTTCGCCATGTGGTGCTCCAGTATTATTGGTGAAAAATTAAGATGGGTCTCTCAGAATGTGCATTGACTATCGGCAGTTGAACAAAGTCACAATCAAGAATAAGTACCTTATCTCCAGGATTGATGACTTGTTCAACTAACTTAAGGGTTCTAGTAATTTTTCAAAAATATACCTCAGATCCGGTTATCATCAACTCAGAGTCAGAGATAGTGACATCCCGAAAACAGCCTTCAAAACTGGGTATGGTCATTATGAATTTGTAGTTATGTCATTTGGACTAACCAATGCTCCTGCAGCTTTCATGGATTTGATAGACAGGGTGTTCAAGCAGTATTTGGACTTGTTCATTATCCTCTTCATTGAGGATATCCTCATTTACTCTAGGAATGAGGAGGAACATGAGACTCATTTGAGGGTTGTTCTGGAAACTCTCAAAGATCGCCAGTTATTCGCTAAGTTTAGCAAATGTGAGTTTTTGTTGCAATTTGTTGCTTTCCTTGGTCATATAGTGTCTAACGAAGGGATCCGAGTGGATTCTCAGAGGATTAAAGCAGTGAAACAATGGCCCAGACCCACCTCTCCTACAGATATCAAGAGTTTCTTGGGTTTGGTTAGTTATTAGAGAAGGTTCATGGAAGGATTTTCATCCATAGCTTCTCCATTGACTAAGTTGACTCAGAAGAAGGTCAAGTTCCAGTGGTCAAATGAGTGTGAGAAAAGCTTCACAGAATTGAAAACTAGGTTGACTACAGCTCCTGTTTTGACTCTACCAGAGGGTTTGGACGGTTATGTGATATATTGTGATGCATCCAGAGTCGGCCTAGGTTGTATGTTGATGCAGCGAGGTAAGGTTATAGCTTATGCTTCTAGGAACCTTAAGGTGTATCAGAAGAAATACCGACTCATGACCTCGAGCTTGCAGCAGTGGTGTTTGCACTTATGATTTGGAGACACTACTTATATGGTGTTCACGTAGATGTGTTCACAGACCATAAAAGCCTTCAATATGTTTTCACCCAGAAAGAGTTAAATCTTCGCCAGAGGAGATAAATTGAATTCCTTAAGGACTATGACATGAATGTGTTTTACCATCCTGGTAAGGCCAATGTTGTAGCTTATGCTCTTAGCAGACTATCTATGGGTAGTGTAGCGCATGTTGAGGAAGAAAGGAAGGAATTGGCAAAAGATGTTCACCGGCTTGCTTTCTTAGGAGTTTGCCTTATGAGCATATCAGATGATGGTGTACCAGTTCAGAATGGGTCATAATCTTCATTGGTAGCGGAGGTTAAGGAAAAGCAAGACAGCAATCCGATATTGCTTCAACTAAAGGGTGCAGTTCATCAGCAAAGAGTTGAGGTTTTCTCCCAAGGGAGGGATGGTGTGCTTCACTATCAGGGTCGATTATGTGTTCCTAAGGTGGGTGAGTTGAGACAGCAGATCCTTACAGAAGCCCATAACTCCAGGTATTCTATTCATCCAGGCGCCACTAAGATGTACCGTGATCTGCGGGAAGTCTTTTGGTGGAATGGCATGAAGAGGGACATAGCAGATTTTGTGGCCAAGTGCCCAAATTGTCAGCATGTGAAGGTAGAACATCAGAAACCAGGAGGTATGACTCAAGAAATTGACATTCCTACATGGAAGTGCGAAGTGATCAATATGGACTTCATTACAGTTTTACCTCATACTCGCAGATAACATGATTCCATTTGGGTAATAGTAGACAGAGTTACTAAGTCACATCACTTTTTGGCTGTCAAAACTACAGATTTGGCGGAGGACTACGCCAAGCTTTACATTAATGAGATGGTCAGGTTGCATGGGGTTCCTTTGTCTATCATCTCTGATAGAGGTCCTCAGTTTACCTCTCATTTATGGAAGTTATTTCAGAAAGGTCTTGGTACTCAGGTTAATCTTAGCACAACATTTCATCCACAGACGGATGGCCAGGCAGAGTGTACCATTCAGACCTTAGAGGACATGTTGAGATCATGTGTGATCGACTTCAAGGGTAGTTAGGATGATCACCTTCCTCTTATAGAGTTCGCCTACAATAATAGCTATCATTCCAGTATTCAGATGGCCCTTTATGAGGCATTGTATGGGCATAGATGTAGATCTCCAGTTGGTTGGTTTGAAGTAGGTGAAGCAGCCTTGATAGGGCCAGATTCAGCTCATAATGCTATGGAAAAAGTTCAGCTCATCAGGGATAGAATTAAGACAGCCCAGAGCCGCTAGAAGTCCTATGCAGATGTAAGGAGAAGGGACTTGGAGTTCCAAATTGATGATTGGGTTTTCCTGAAAGTGTCACCTATGAAAGGGGTGATGAGATTTGGAATGAAAGGGAAGCTCATTCCTAGATATGTAGGCACTTACAAGTTCTTGAAAAGGGTTGGTAAAGTGGCTTACGAGTTAGAGTTGCCAGCAGAACTATCATCAGTCCATCCAGTATTTCACATTTCGTTGTTGAAAAAGTGTATGGGTGATCCGGCATCCATAGTACCTTTAGAAAGTGTGGCTGTGAAAGATAGTATCACTTATGAGTATGTGCCAGTTGAGATTCTTGATCGTCAGGTTCGAAGGTTGAGAAATAAATAAGTCGCTTCAGTAAAAGTTTTGTGGAGGAGTCGGTCAAGAGAGGGATCTACTTTGGAAGCAGAAGCAGCCATGAAGGCCAAGTATCCTCATCTCTTTCCTTCCGAATCCATTCCAGCTTGAGGTAATAGTTCCTCTTCAGTTTTTCAGTTACTCATGCATATATTTAGTCTTAGTATCATGTTCCTCAAGTTTATACTTGCATTTTCAGCGTATTTTCATGTTCTTGGAAATTAGTTCAGTCAGATTTCAGTTTTCAGAAATTAGTGGTAGGGTTTGCAGCTCTTTCCCTCCATATTCAGCTAGTTTAGTCTTCATTCGAGGAGGAATGTTCCCAAGAAGGAGATAATGTAACACCTCGTATTCTAGAACTACCAAAGTGCTGAAATTTGAAAAGTTACAGGTGCCACCGACGAGGCCACCTACTGACCGTAGGTGGGGCCCGTGGTGGGCCACCTGCAACCACCTCCCCAGAACCCCAGAAAATCCAGCCAAGGCACGACCCATGGCCAGACCTACGGACCGTAGGTCAGACCACGGGCCATTGTCCAGGTCCGTGGATCGTGGCCTTCAGGTCCGAGCCCCAGACGCCATTCGACGGCCAACCAGAACAGACTGTTGGTCCATCCACGGTCCGTCGGTCTGGCCCATTGGTGACCCCCGACAGCTTTTAAGTCAAGGGTCGTTTGGTCTTTTCCCTATGCGTTGGACACCTAAACTACGTCGTTTAACTCCTAAACGATGTGGTTTTGGTCAGTTTAAGCCTAGTACTTTATTAAAATCTATCCTAGTCAATTCATTCTTTAAAATTCATCCAATTAGAATGAAAAGAAGAGAAAGTAGTCGAGCAGCCCTAGTCTAAGAACGCGGCAAGGTTTCGTCTATTCCAGCCCTGAAATCGAAAGATTTCTCCGTGAAATTTGTCACCAGATATGTGGGATTTCACTAGTGGGTTCCTTTCACCCATTGGTCCCTAGAATTCGGTCAGATTCTTGATTCCCTTCATATTGCTTAGACCTAGGGTTTCTAGAACTTCAGATTACTACTGTGATTTAACTGTTAGATGAATCCTAATCAGAATATTACGTTTTCGTAGCTATGATGCTTAATCCTTGCAAGAAATTCAGAACCCTAGTGGTGTAGATTCGTTTAGTTCATGAATTACACTTGCTAGGTTAGTTTATACAGGTATACATGCATCAGTTTACAAATGTTTCATTATCAGTACATTAATGTTTCATTTTCAATTAGCATGTCAGAATCTTGAGCTATCCTGTTATTTCAGTTATGTGGTATTTTATACATTCTATTGGGAGTAGGCTTAATATCGAGTGGGACTAGGGTCAGTCATCCTCATAGTCCCAGAACTACTTTCCCCCGTAGGTTAAGTCCCCTCTGTGGGCATTATACTTAGTGATCACGCCAGTCATGCCTCTATACCCTTGGCAAGGTATATTGGGTCCTCTCGATGGGGCGTTTACATCGGACTCCATGGTTAGGTCACGTGGTTTTATGTCAGTTATTAGTAGCTCCCACAGTCAAATGCTAGTGTATTGACCAGGTTACTAGTTACATTTTCAGTATTAAGTTTCAGCATTTGTTATGTACTTTGTCATTGCATACAGTTTATTTATATTCAGTATATCTCAGTATCTTTATCATGTTCAGATTATATGATTGCTCAGTATGCTTTGTTCAGTTATATGTTGTTCAAGTTTATTCTATCCTGCATGCTCAGTACCTTTCAAGTACTGACGCATACTCTGCGCTACATCTTTTCGTGATGTAGGTTCAGGTCCTCAGCACTCAGATCACGCATAGATCGGTTCCCGACCTCCAGTTCAGCAGCTTCAGTGGTGAGTCCTCATCCTTCGAGGACAATAGACATGTTTCTATATTTAGTCTTTTCATTTCAGTTTTCAGTATTTGCTAGAGTTAGCTGGGGGCATGTCCCAGCATCTCTAGTTAGTTAAAGGCTTATTTCAGACATAGTACTAGATTCAGCTTTAGTTTTCAGTTTGATCTTTCAGTTGTTATTAAACTCATAGTTTCTTTATATTCAGACAGTATTGGGTATTCCCCATCATTTCAGATATTTCATGTTTTTACCTTCCGCAAAGTATTTGTTTAAGTATGTTTATAATATGCCAGCTCAGGGTTAGCTTGGGGTCATTCATGATCCTAGGTCCCGTGTTAATGTCCAGGGGGTAGCCTCGGGGTGTGAAAGACCACACCCAAAGAACCCTTCCTTGCCTGCAAGACACTCACCTGGATGGTTCTTACCACACTTTGGACAAGTTGGGAAAGTCATGTTACCTGAAGCACTCCCCTGAGACTTAGAGCCTGATAAACCTACCTTTCTGATCATATCGATACCTGGGGATGGAGCACTAGCTGATGAAGGTGCTGGGGATTTAGACCTTTGCTGAAACTGTGAGTGATTTCCAACACCCAATTTCTGCTAAGAGCACTCATAGTTACCTGTTCTAGCCTTATTGTTGTCCTTAGCCATTTCCCTAAACTTGTCTCCCTCAACCTGCTGAGCATGAGTCATGAGCTTAGAGATGTTCATATCCTCTAGCATCATAGCATTCCTGCACTCTGTCTTCACCAAGTTGGATACCCCAAACATAAACTTACTCATTTGTACCCTTGGATCGGTAACCATATGTGGAGCATACCCGGAGAGTTGAGTGAACTTCAGTCTATACTCTTAGACTGACATTGTACCTTGTCTCAAATTCATAAACTCCTGAGCTTTAGCCTCCCTCAACTCTCTCGGGAAGAACCTGTCCAGAAAAGCTCAAGTAAAACATTCCCAAGTCACAAGAGCTGCATCCGCACCTCTGTTGTCTTTCCACTGAGTGAACCAAATGTGAGCTACCTCTTTGAGTTAATAGGATGCTAACTCAACACTCTCAGTACCTGTCACTTGCATTACTCCAAGAATTTTCTTAACCTCCTCAATGAAGTTTTGTCGGTCCTCACCAACCTGTTACCCTAGAAACTCAGGCGGATTCATCCGAACAAAGTCTCAAACTCTAGCTGCAGCTGATCCACTATTAGTTTTAGTAGGAACTGGGACCTGCTGATTGCTCTCGTTTTCATACCCTGATCTAAGAGCTGGATCGCATTCCAATATTCAGCATTCGAAACCTCATTGTTCGGGACTGGAGGAACTGCGTTAGCATTGCGTGCATTCACCTTTCGTGCGTAAGCTCTACGAGGAGGCATGATCTGAAATGCATAATGGCGAATTAGAAATGAGATCATACCCACACACGATAAGAATAGCAAAGAAAGTTAAGTTTTTCTTAAAACACTTCGTAGCCTCCCTCTCATAGAGGTGGTGCACTTCACACCTATGAAAGAGACTCTACCTAGTGCGGCTTTCAGAAATCCTAGGACTCTTAAACCTACTACTCTGATACCAAGTTTATCACGCCATGAGGCTACCCTCTTGACGTAACAAGGGACCTAGGATCACGAGTGACCCCAAGCTAACCCTGTGTCTGGCATATCATAAGCATACTGAAGGATAACTAAATAAACATGAACTAATGCGGAAGCTAAATCAATTGATAACTGAAAGTAGGGAATACCCATCTAATCTGAAGGCATAAAACATACTAAGATTTTAGTGATACTGAACAATCACTCAAAACTAAAGCTGAATATACTACTATGTCTGAAAAAGCCTCTATGGACTAGAGTTGCTGGGACATGTCCCCAGCTAACCCTAGAAAAACTGAAAATTGAAATGAAAGACTAAATGTGAAAAACATGTCTATTGTCCTCGAAGTATGAGGACTCACCACTGAAGATGTTGAATACGGATCGGGAACCGATCTATGCGTGATCTGAATGTTTAGTACCTGAACCTACATCATGAAAGGATGTAGCGCAGAGTATGCGTCAGTACTTGGAATGTACTGAACATGCAGGATATAGAACATAGCTGAACAAATATATAAGCTGAGCAAAGCATAAATGAGCAATGATATAATCTGGACAGAATGTAAATGCTGAAATATAACTGAAAACTAAGCTAAATGCAATGACCAAGTACTAATCATGAACAAAGCATGCCGAGACTGAATACTGTGGTATAAACTGAAAACCTGGTCAATGCACAAAGAGTCTGACTGTGGGAGCTACTATTATCCGACATAAAACCACATGAGCTAAATGCAGAGTCCGATGTACGCCCCATCGAGAGGACCCAATATACCTTGCCAGGGGTATTAAGGCATGACTGGCGTGATTACTATATATGATACCCACAGAGGGGACTTATAAACCTATGGGGGCATGTAGAAGTCTAGGACTATGAGGGTACGTTGAACCCTAGTCCAACTCGGTGCTAACCCTACTCCAAACTGGAAATGTGTATGACCCAACATAAGTGAAATATTGGATAGCTCAATATTCTGACATGCAAATCTGAGAATGCAACATTTAAGAGTGACAATGTAACATTCGAAAACTGGAGCATGTTTATTTGTTTAACTGACCTAGTGTAACACCCTGTATCCTAGACAGACTAAATTCCATATTTGAGAAGCTACAGGTTCCACCGATGAGCACCACCCACGGACCGTAGGGTGACCCACAGTCTGTCCTGGTGGTCCGTGGTTCACCACTGGAGCCCCTCCCAGAAAAGCCAAGAAAATAATTCGAAGTCCAGACCTACACAAGGACCTACGGATCGTAGGTTAGACCACGGCCCATGGTCCAGGGCCGTAGGTCGAACCCCAAATTTTAACTCCCAGAACTCCAAAAATTCAGCTAAGGCATGACCCACGACCAGGACCGACGGACCGTAGGTCAGACCACGGGCCATGGTCCAGGTCCGTGGATCGTGGAATTCAGGTTCGAGCCCCAGAACCCCATCGACGGTTGACCAGCACAGACCGTGGGTCAATCCACGGACCGTCGGTCAGTTCCGTCGGTGTCCCCGATAGCAGTTAAGTCAGGGGTCTTTTGGTCTTTTCCTTATGCGTTGGACCCCTAAACTACGTCATTTAACCCCTAAACTACGTAGTTTTGGTCAGTTTAAGCCTAGTAACTTAATTAGAACTTACCCTAGTCAATCCATTTTCCAAAATTTAGCAAACTCAGAGAAAAAGTGGAGAAAGAGTCGACAAAACCCCTTTCCAAGAACGCAGCAAGGTTTCATCAGTTCCAGCCCTGAAATCAAATGATTTCTCCGTGGAATCGTCACCAGGTATGTGGGATTTCACTAGTGGGTTCCTTTCACCCAGTAGTTCCTTAGAATTCAGTCAGATTCTTAATTCCCTTGTTATTATCTAGACCTAGGGTTTATAGAATTTCTGCAGATCATTATGAATTAGTTACTTTAAAGTTCCTAATCGGAATATCATGATTTTAGTATCGTTATGCGTAGATGCTTTCACAAACTCAGAACCCTAGCTATGTAGTTCTTTTAGTTCATGAATTACACATGCTACGTTAGTTATTTCAAATATACATGCCCCAGTTACGAATGTTTCATTATCAGTACATTAATGTTGCATTCTCAGATTTTGCATGTCAGTATTTTGAGCTATCCAGTATTACAGAAACTCAGTCATAATGTGTTATTCACATAATCAGTTGGGAGCAGACTTAATGCCGAGTTATACTAGGGTTCAGCATACCTGAATAGTCCTAGAACT
Source organism: Solanum etuberosum (assembly GCA_029582245.1). NCBI lineage: Eukaryota > Viridiplantae > Streptophyta > Magnoliopsida > Solanales > Solanaceae > Solanum > Solanum etuberosum. Next base: position 14,955 of record JAJONR010009833.1, read on the forward strand.
ACGTGCCCTGTAGGATGTAAGTCCCCTCTGTGGGCATCATTTTAGTGATCACACCAGTAATGCCTCTATACCTCTGGCAGGGTATATTGGGTCCTCTCGATGGGGTGTATACATCGGACTCCACATTTAGCTCATGTGGTTTTATGTCGGTTATTAGTAGCTCCCTCACAGTCAGATTCTATTGCATTGACCATGTTATCAGTTATAGT
>JAJONR010009834.1:0-12660 GCA_029582245.1 Solanum etuberosum
AACAGAGCCTTTGAGCTAGTTTTCAGTAAAGAGTAAATGCTTTCACAAAGTAAGCAAGAGAGGAAACTTTGATTTCCCAGAGAGCCTTTGGGCTAGTTTTTGAGAAATTATGTAACACCCCATATCCAAAACAGACCGAACCAATAGATTTCCAGAAGTTGCAGGTGCAACCCATGATTGCCACCTATGGCCCGTGCTGGTGGTACGTGGATGGCCACCTGCAGCTCCTCCCAGAAAGTTTAAGAAATTTGGCTAAGAGTAGACCCACACGAACCCACGCCACGACCTACGGGTCGTAGGTCAGACCACGGTCCGTGGTCTAGGGCCGTAGGTCGAACCCCAAATTTCAACTCCCAGAACCCCATCGACAGTTGACCAGCACGGACCGTGGGTCAGTTCCATCGGTGGCCCCGACAACTTTTAAGTTGGGGTAGTTTGGTCTTTTCCCTATGCGTTGGACCCTAAACTACGTCGTTTAACCCCCTAAACTTTCAATTTCTAGATAATGGCTTCATAAGACCCAGTATATCTCCATGGGGTGCTCCAGTCTTGTTTGTGAAAAAGAAAGATGGTTCTCTCAGAATGTGTATTGACTATCGGTAGTTGAACAAATTCACAATCAAGAATAAGTATCTCATCCCCAGAATTGATGACTTGTTCGATCAACTTCAGGGAGCTAGTTGCTTTTCTAAGATAGATCTGAGATCTGGCTATCAACAGCTCAGAGTCAGAGATAGTGACATTTCGAGGAATACCTTCAGAACTCGGTATGGTCATTATGAATTTGTAGTTATGTCTTTCTCACTAACAAATTGTAACACCCCGCTATTCGAAAAAACTAGAAAGAACTAGAATTAGAAGGAAACAATTTTTGGAAATTATCATATTTGGAAAGTTTGACAAAGTTAAGCTAAGTATGAGTTTTTTCTACAAGATACCATAGGAAATATCTTTGAATTATCTTTCCAACGCCACCGAGTTTGCCCATTTTTGAATTCGTATGAGGGAGATATGCCCATTTTAAGTTGGGTTGTCTAGATAAGGAAAGTCAAAATCGGATTTTAGAAGGGTACTTTGGTCTTTTCACTACCCAATTAATTATATTCATTTTTGTTTATTAAGTTGGGGTCTAAACTGATTTAGTTCAGTTTAGGCTTCATCAAAATAAGTTAGGGTTTTCAGAGAAGAGAAAAGCAAAGGAGAAGAGAGGAGAAGAAGCAAGGAATCGTCAAGTTCTTGAAGCTAGGCTTGTAGATTTCACCAAGGGTTAATCCCTATGAGGTATGTGAGTTCACATAGGGTTGGGTTCGTTCACCCACGCACCGAACATGTTTATTTCAGTGTAATTTTCGTCCTAAAAGATTGAGGAATTGATATTCTTGAGTTGTGTTCTTGAATTGCTTTCATTCTTGAACTTGGAGGGGAATAATGAGTTTCTTGAGATAGTTTTATCGATTTTAAGAGTTTCTTTGAGTTAGATCTTGTGTACATATACTGGGTACGTGAATCGTAAGAGAATTGAGAAAAATAATTGAATTTAGGCGAATTAGGGTTATAAAACGAAGAAGGAAAAAGTCGGGCACATCTGGGTACCAGGTCCGCGTCGCGGACCTGTTCATCAAGATTAGCACTTTTCTCTCTGAGTCACGGAGAGCTCACGGACCCTTCTGCCTTAAAATTTATTTCGCGACCAAATATTTAAATGCATCTCCGCATCGCAGACTTTCTTCCAGACAGTGATTTCTTGATCGTTTCTCATGTTTAGCTATCTAAAAGCACTCCTAGTCATCATGATGCCTTTCCTATCACAAATCATGACCTTGAATTCATAATTCAAATTCAGGGAAAGTTAAGAGCCAAGTCTAGAGAGTTCCTAGAGTCTTTTCAAAAGTCTTTTACAAATGCTTTAAACTTGTTTTAAGACTTGAGGTTTGAGTTTAGTAAAGAGTAAAGAGTTGAAGTTCATTTCTTCAAAAGAGTGTATGGGGACTATGTATTCCCAAAGAGTAAATGTTTTTCATATTTAAACAAGAAAGGAAACACCCATTTCCAACAGAGCCTTTGCGCTAGTTTTTCAGTAATGAGTAAAGAGTTGAAGTTCATTTCTTCAAAATAGTATATGGGGACTATGTATTCCCAAAGAGTAAAGGTATTTCACATTTAAACAAGAAAGGAAACACCGATTTCCAACAGTGCATTTAAGGCAGTTTTCAGTAAAGAGTAAATGCTTTAACAAAGTAAGAAATAGAGGAAACTTTGATTTCCTAGAGAGTCTTTGGGCTAGGTTTTGAGCAATTATCTCAAACCACAAAAAGAAGTTATGTTTTAAACATATGAGCTAGTATATTTTGGGAGTAGTATTGAACACCGATATGGGGGAGAGTTTAGACAACTCACAGCCCCCATAAACCATGTAGCCATCATGGGTAGAAAAGGGTCATACCTTTTAGATAATTCCTTAGTGTTTTTTAGAATAGACTAGTGGATCCACTTAGTAGTTAGGTTTTATACCCCCGGAAAGGTATAGGACGGCCCTGGCAGCGTGAGGCAAAATGTTGTATCATCACATAGCTCTTAAGTGATGGTTATCGATTAGAGAAACTCCCACAGAAGTATTTTTGTATTCTTATATACACAGAGTTAATTGTATTTTTTTGTGCACATTGAGTTCATATTGTATCTTTGCTAGATACAGAGTTACTTTTGTATTTCTAAATACACAGAGTTGTTATCCATGTTTTAAAAGTTTTTCTTTATATTGCATTTATATTATTGCTTTATATTGAAATGAGTTAGTTGAGTTGAGTTGAGCCCAAGTTTGTTCTTTCAGTTTCTTTCAAGCTTATGTGTTGTTTTAGAATTCCCATCGCATGCTCGTACATTCAATGTACTGATGCCATTTGGGCTACATCGTTGTTATCATGCAGATACAGGTAACTAGGATCAACATCCAGCGCTTCGTTGATCCAGTTGAGCATTCAAAGTCTTGTGGTGAGCCTCCTTGCTTTCTGGAGGATCCCTATGTACATTGCTTTAATAGTTTTCAGTTGTTAGGATGATCGGAGTTTTGTCCCGACATCCCTCATAGTTTTAAAGGCTTCATAGACAGTTAGTTAGTCCTTTTGTCTTTACATTGTTATTTGATTATGTTAAGACTTGAGTTGTCAATTTGGCTATGTTGAATGTTTACCTTTAAACGTTCCAAGTCATCTTCTAAACAATTGAGTAAAGATGCATTGAATCCTTTATTAATGCTTTAAGTCTTCCGCTAAGAGTTAAGCCAGGCCAAGGGTTCGCTTGGGGCCAGCAATGGTTCTGGAGTGTCAGTCCCACCCAGGATGTACGCTCAGTGTGTGACACAAATGCTCCTGCATCTTTCATGGAATTAATGAACAGGGTGTTCAAACAGTAATTGGATTTGTTCGTGATTGTCTTTATTAATGATATCCTTATTTATTCTCGGAATGAGGAGGAGCATGCGACTCATCTGAGATTTGTTCTCAAAATTCTCAAGGATCGCCAATTATTCGCTAAGTTTAGCAAATGTGAATTCTGGTTACAGTCTGTCACTTTCCTTGGTCATGTGGTATCAAGAAAAGGGATCCGAGTGGATTCCCAGAAGATTGAGGCAGTACAACATTGGCCTAAACCCACCTCTCCAACAGATATCAGAAGTTTCTTGGGTTTGGCCATTTATTATAGGAGATTTGTTGAAGGATTTTCATCCATAGCTTCCCCATTGACCAAGTTGACTCAGAAAAAGGTCAAGTTTCAGTGGTCAGATGAATGTGAGAAAAGCTTCTCAGAGTTAAAGACTAGGTTGACTACAGTTCCTGTCTTGACTCTACCAGATGGTTCAGACGGTTATGTGATCTATTGTGATGCATCCAGGGTCGGCCTAGGTTCTGTGCTAATCCAGCTAGGTAAGGTCATAGCTTATGGTTCTAGACAACTTACGGTACATGAGAAGAACTACCTAACTCATGACCTCGAGCTTGCAGCTGTAGTATTTTCCCTAAAGATTTGGAGACATTACTTGTATGGTGTTCACTTTGATATGTTCACAGATCATAAGAGCCTCCAGTATTTATTCACCCAGAAAGAGTTGAATCTTTGTTAGATGAGATGGCTTGAATTCCTTAAGGACTATGACATGAATGTGCTTTACCATCCTGGTAAGGCCAATGTATTGGTTGATGCTCTCAGCAGACTGTCTATGGGTAGTGTAGAACATGTTAAGGAAAACAAGAAAGAATTAGCAAAAGATGTTCACCGACTTGCCACTAAGATGTACCGTGATCTACGGGAAGTCTTTTGGTGGAACGGCATGAAGAGGGACATAGCATATTTTTTGGCTAAGTGTCCTAACTGTCAACAAGTTACGGTAGAACATCAGAAACCAGGCGGTATGACTCAAGAGATTAACATTCCTACATGGAAGTGGGAAGTGATAAACATGGACTTCATTACAGGTTTACTTCGTACTCGCAGACAACATGACTCCATTTGGGTGATAGTGTACAGAGTCACTAAATCCGCTCACTTCTTGGCTGTCAAGACTACAGATTCGGCGGAGGACTACGCCAAACTCTACATCCATGAGACAGTCAGGTTGCATGGGGTACCCTTGTCTATCATCTCAGATAGAGGTCCTAAGTTTACCTCTCATTTATGGAAATTGTTTCAGAAAGTTCTTGGTACTCAGGTAAATCTCAGTACAACATTTCATCCACATATGGATGGTCAGACAGAGCGTACCATTCAGACCTTAGAGGACATGTTGAGATCTTGTGTGATCGATTCCAAGGATAGTTGGGATGATCACCTACCTCTCATAGAGTTCTCCTATAATAATAGCTTTCATTGCAGTATTCAGATGGCCCCATACGAGGCATTAAATGGGCGTGTACATGCAGGTCCCCAATTGGTTGGTTTGAAGTAGGTGACGCAACATTGATTGGGCCAGATTCGGTTCATGAGTCTATGGGAAAAGTTCGGCTCATCAGAGATAGACTTAAGACAGCTCAGAGTCGTCAGAAGTCCTATGCACATGTGAAAAGTAGGGACTTAGAGTTTGAAATCGATGATTGGGTTTTCCTGAAAGTGTCACCTATGAAGGGGGTGATGAGATTTTGCAAGAAAGGGAAGCTCAGTCCTAGATATGTAGGTCCTTACAGAATCCTGGAAAGGGTTGGTAATTTGGCTTATGAGTTAGAGTTGCCAGCAGAACTAGCAGTGGTTCATCCAGTCTTTCACATTTCCTTGTTGAAGAAGTGTGTGGGTGATCCGGCATCGATAGTACCATTAGAGAGTGTGGCTGTGAAGGATAGTATTTGTAACACCCCACTATTTGAAATATCTAAAAATTAGAAAGAACCATTTTTGGAAAGAATGAAAATCTACAATTTGGCAAGTTATGTTAAGTATGAGTTTTGAGTCACCTTCAAACAACCATAACTCCTAGTACATGATAAGTTAGGTAAGCTACATGATATCAAATGAAAGGTATTTAAATTATATTTTCAACGCCACTGAGTTTGCTAATTTTTGAGTTTGTATGAGGGAGATAAGCCCGTTTGAAGTCGGATTGTCTGAACAAGGAAAGTCACCGAGATTTTAAAGGGGTATTTTGGTCTTTTCCAGACCCAATTTTTTTAATTCGTTTTTAGTGATTAAATTGGGGTCTAAACTGAGTTAGTTCAATTTACGCAATTAAGAATTGCGCTAGGCCTTTGAGAGAACAAAAAAGAGGAGAAATGAGGAGAAAAGTCAAGGCGTTCTTAGAAATTTCTTGCGGAATCGAATTCTTTTCGCCAAGGGTTGATCCCTAAAGAGGTATGTGAGACTTTCATAGCATTGGGTTCGTTCACCCACGCACCAATCATGTTTGGTTCAGTGAAATTAGTTCTAGAAAGTTGAAAGTTGATGATTTTGAATTACGTTCTTGAATATTTGCTTTTGTTCTTGAATTAAGTTGGGATTGTTGAGTTCATGAGGAAATCGTGTCAATTTTAGAGTCGTTTATGAATAGATTCTTGTGTACATGTACTGGGTATCTGAATCTAAAGATGAATTGAGAAAAAGAATCAAACTTAGGTGAATTGGGGTTAGAAAATGAAGAAGGAAAAAAGTAGGGCAAATCTGGGTACCAGGTCCGCGACGCGGACCTATTCCTCAGGATTGGAAATTTTCTTTCCGCATCGTGGAGAGGTCGCGAACCCTTCTGCATCAAAATTTATTTCGCGACCAAATATTTAAATGCATCTCTGCGTCACGGACTTGCTTCGAGACAGTGATTTCTTGATCGTTTCTCATGTTTGACTATCTAAAAACACTCCTAAACATCACGAGATCTTTCCTATCACAAATCACAACCTTGAATCTATAAATTTCAAATTCAAGCAAAGTTAAGAACCAAGTCTAGAGAGTTCATAGAGTCCTTTCAAAAGTCTTTTGCAAATGCTTTAAACTTGTTTTAAGACTTGAGTTCTGAGTTGAGTAAAGAGTAAAGAGTGATGCTCATTTCTTCAAAAGAGTATTTGGGGACTATGTATTCTCAAAGAGTAAATGTTTTCACATTTAATCAAGAAAGGAAACACCGATTTCCAATAGAGCCTTTGAGATAGTTTTCAGTAAAGAGTAAATGTTTTCACATTTAATCAGCAAAGGAAACACTGATTTCCAAGAGAGCCTTTGGGCTAGCTTTTGAGCAATTATCTCAAATCACATAGAGGGTTATGTTTTTTAAACATATGAGCTAGTTATATTTCGGGAGTAGTATTGAGCACCGATATGGGGGAGAGTTCAAACAACTCACAGCCCCCATAAACCATATAGCCAACGTGGGTAGAAAAGGGTCATACTTTTTAGATGATTCCTTAGTGCTTTTTAGCATAGACTAGTGGATCCACTTAGTAGTTAGGTTTTATACCCCCGGCAAGGTATACGACGGCCCAGGCAGCGTGAGGCAAAATGTTGTATCATCACATATCTCTTAAGTGATGGTTGTCGGTTAGAGAAACTCCACAGATATATTTTGTATTCTTATATACACAGAGATTACTTGTATTTTCACATACAAATAGAGTTTAAGTTGTATCCTTGAATACAAACTGAGTTACCCTGTATTTCTTAATACACAGAGTTGTTATCCATATTTTAAAAACTTTTCTTTATATTGCATGTATATTATTGCTTTATATTGAAATGAGTTGAGTTGAGACCATGTATGTTCCTCCAGTTCCTTTCAAGTTTATGTCTTGTTTTAGTATTACCCTCACATGCTCGTACATTCAATGTACTGATGCCAGTTGGCCTGTATTTTTTTATGATGCATATTCAGGTAACCAGGATCAGCATCCAGCGCATCATTGAATCAGTTGAGCTCAGAGTTGTTGGTGAGCCTCCTTGCTTACAGAGGATCCCTTTTTATTGTTTTATCAGTTATTTCATTAGGATGTCGTGGGTCTTGTCCCGACGTCCATCTCAGTTGTTAGAGGCTTCATAGACAGTTAGTTATTGTTAGTTCTTGAGTCTTTTGCATTTTTTAGTATTGATGTTGAGACTTGAGTTGCCATTTGGCTAGTTGAATGTTTATTTTAAGACATTCTAAGTTTATTGCATGAGTTTATCTTCTGAGAGTGTTTCATGTTATTTAAATCTTCCGCTATGAGTTTAGCCAGTCCAAGGGTTCGCTTGGGGCCAGCAATGGTTCTCGATTGCCAGTCCCGCCCATGGTGTAGGCTCGGGGTGTGACAATCTCACTTATGAAGATGTGCCAATAGATATTCTTGATCGTCGGGTTCGGAGGTTGAGAAATAAAGAAGTCGTTTCAGTGAAGGTTTTGTGGAGGAGTCAGTCCGCAAAGGGAGCTACTTGGGAAGCAGAAGCAGCCATGAAGGCCAAGTATCCTCACCTCTTTCCTTCCGATTCCATTTTAGCTCCAGGTAATAGTTCCTCTCTAGTCTCCCTGTTTTCTCTTGCGTAAATTCATTCTTAGTATCATGTTCTTTCAGTTGTTCTTGCATTTCAGCATATTTGCATGTTCTTGGAACTCAGTGCAGTTAGATATCAGTTTCTTGTACTTAGTTGTAGGGATTGCAGCTCTTTCGCTCCATACTCAGCTAGTTAGACTTCATTCGAGGATGAATGTTCCCGAGGGGGAGATAATGTAACACCCTAGAATCGAGAAAGACCAAGTAGCAGATGTTGCAGGTGCCACCGAAGGAGGCCACCCACAACCCATGAAAGGCACCAAGGACCGTACATGTGGTCCATGGTTGGTCAACCCAACCTCACCCAGAATTTCCAGAAAAGCCATGACCCACGGTAGGACCTACAGACCGTAGGTGGGACCACGGTCCGTGGATCATGACCCCTTCACCCACCCTCTGACGCCAAATGATGAACTGACAGGATGGACCGTCGGTCAGTCCACGGTCCGTTGGTCAGGGTCGTCGATGGCTTCGTCAGCTTTTAAGTCAGGGTCGTTTTGGTCTTTTACCCTATGCGTTGGACATTTAAACTACCTATTTTACAGAAAAACTACATCGTTTTACTTAATTTAAGCCTAGTAAATTATTCAGAACTTACCCAAATCATTTATTCTCCAAAATTCAGCAAAACTAGAGCAGAAAGAGGAGAAAGAATCAACCAACCCCTCAAGAACAAACATGAAATTTCTTCAGTTCAACACTGAAATCCAAAAGATTTCTCTGTGAATATGGTCAACAAGTATGTGGGATTTCACTAGTGGATTCCTATTGTCCACTAGGTCCCTAGAATTCAGTCAGATTCTTGATTCTCTATATCCCGTTTAGACCTAGGATTTCTAAAACTTCGGAGAATTGTTATGATTTAGCTGATATAGTGTTCTGAATCAGATTATCATATTTTTTTGTGGAATCGTTGCTTAGTTCCTTGTCAGTCTTAAATGTTGCATTCTCATATTTGCATGTCAGAATATTGTGTTATCCAGTATTTTAGTTATGTTTTGTCATACATATTTCCAGTTGGGAGTAGGCTTAGCACTGAGTTGGACTAGGGTTGAGCGTACCCTCATAGTCCCAAACTTCTACGTGCCCTCGTACATTTATAATTCCCCCCTGTGGGCATCAGATTTAGTGATCACGCCAGTCATGTCTTTATACCCCTGGCAAGGTATATTGAGTCCTCTCTATGGGGCGTATACATCGGACTCTGTGTTTAGTTCATGTGGTTTTATGTCGGTTTATAGTAGCATTGACCAAGTTTTCAGTTTATACCTCAGTATTCAGTCTCGGCATGTTTTGTTCATGTTTAGTACTTGATCACTGCATTTAGCTCATTTTTAAGTTATATTTCAGCATTTATATTCTGTCCAGATTATATCATTCCTCATTTATGCTTTGCTCAACTTATATATTTTTTCAGCTATGTTCTATATCGTGCATGCTCAGTACATTCCAATTACTGACGTATACTCTGTGCTACATCCTTTCATGATGTAGGTTCAGGTACTCAGCATGCAGATCACACATAGATCGGTTCCCGATCCATATTCAGCAGCTTCAATGGTGAGTCCTCATACTTCGATGACAATAGACATGTTTTTCACATTCGGTCTTTCATTTTAATTTTCAGTTTTTCTAGGGTTAGCTGGGGGTATGTCCCAGCAACTCTAGTCCGTAGAGGCTTTTTCTGACATAGTAGTATATTCAGCTTTAGTTTTGAGTGATTGTTCAGTATTACTAAACTCTTATCATGTTTTATGCCTTCAGATTAGATGGGTATTCCCCACTTTCAGTTATCAATTGATTTAGCTTCCACATTAGTTCATGGTTATTTAGTTATCCTTCAGTATGCTTATGATATGCCAGACACAGGGTTAACTTGGGGTCACTCGTGATCCTAGGTCCCGTGTTACGTCAAGGGGATAGCCTCAGGGCGTGACAATATAAGTTCTAAATGACAGAGTTGAGGGATATATCAAACCCTTTTCCCATTAAATTCTATAATTCTTTGTAACAAAGCTAATACGCTCCAACTTATTTTGTGATAATTGTAATTGTCACTAATCATGATAAATTTAGTATCGTCACAATTATATCTTGTCGGTAAAAGGGATTCTTTTAGTGACAAGATGATAGATTTAGCTACAGAACTGTTAACCTTTTTTATAGTGATAAATTTGTTCCTAATTTATATATTTTAGGAAGAAATATTTATTTTGTATATAAAAAGTAGTCATTGGTGACGAAATTATATTTGTTCAACTACGAAATACATATATCTTTAGAGACAATGGGAGTCCTCACTAATTGAAACTAAATAATTAGTGACGATGTAGTTTTGTCGGTGATAATAACATTTTTAGTGACAAAATATATTATTAACTACAAAAAAAATTATACTTTTTATTACAAATCAATTCATCTCAAATGTTTACGCATGTGGAGACGATTTTCTTTTTATAGTTAATATAATACTTTTAGCGACAAAGCACTAAATCGTCTTTGTATACTTTTAGAAACCCACATTTAGTGACGATTGATTGATAAATTTTTTTTCATCACACAAGATTTTTAGTGACGAAATTATTTGTCTCTGATAATCGAATTTGTTGTAGTGACAGTATCATCACATGTTCAGGTGTAACTGTCATTTCTTACAAAAATGTGTAGAAGATAAGTCAATTTGAATAAAATCATGAAAAAAGAATTTGTGCATACGCAAGTCAATAAGAGTTGGCATTAGCATTTAGTTGGCGCTTTCAAAAAAGTATTCATGTCTTTTATTTCATAATAATTCCTAAATATCCCGGTGCAGATTAGCATCCTGTACTGAGGAATATATAATTGTACTAAAGTTCACTTCTACTATAGATTTTACATATTTGGTTGTTAGGTGAAAACAGTTAAGTGACACACTTTATATTCAGAAAAAATTCCTAATTAAGTGAAATTGACACTAAAAATATCAAAAGCCCACAAGAAAGCAAAAAAGAACCTGAAATAGAATTGTAGATGAATAAATAAAGAAAGATGAATAGGAAGAAGGGTACGCTATAAAAGAGTCAAGTGGCACACTTCAAAGTCACAAAAAACACCTAATTACGTTAGACATGCACTTGAAAAATCAGAAAGCCACATGAAAGCAAAAACAACCCTACATAGAAATATGAATATAGAAAAAGAAGAGGAAAATATGGAAATGAGTTATGACCAAGGATATTCTATAAAAGGATGAAACTTTAAAAGGAAAGTAAAACATTGATACATGTGAAAGAGCGAAAAAGACACTTTTGGAGCCAAGAGGAACCACAATCTACATATATAATGTGAGAAAGGAATGAATACCAAATGCTTGATGGATCCTTGGATCTATATTTAACTTTTCTATTTTAGAATAAAAGATCATTCATAAATATAGAGGGCATATAGTAAATTAGAAAATGAAACTTATAATAGATTAAATCATGAGAATATCAGAACTTCATTATATCCAAGTAGTACCTTGTGGGAGTACGAAAGTCATTAGCAGGTTAGGCATATGATGAAAGTCCACAATTATGATCCTTCTACTTAATTGTCTTTCGTTTGTTAAGCTTTCCTCGAACTTTTTCTTGCTTGATTCAAACTTCGTTTTCATGTCTCTGATGCTTTGTATTTTTTTTTTCAATGCAGAGACATGCAAAAATAAACAATGCATCAGAGACATGAAGATGAAGTTATTTTTGAATCAAGCAAGAGAAAATTTAAAGAAATGTTAGCAAAGCAAAGGGAATTAAGCCAAAAGAAGAATAGTAATGATGGACTTTTATCATATACCTAAACATGCTAATGACTCTCGTGCTCCTGTAAGACGTTGCTGAGATATGAAGAGGTTTTGATATTCTCATGATTTAATCTGTTCCAATTTATTTTTTTCATTTAGTTTACACCCTTTGTATGTATGAATGATATTTTTCTTTGAAATAAAAAAGTTAAAAATATCTCAAGGGATCTAAAAATATTTTGTGTTCATTCTTTTCTCATATCATATATGTCGATTTTGTGGCTTTGATACAGATCTTCTTGTTTCCGAAAGGGTCTTTTTCCCTCTTTCACTCGTATTATCATTTTACTTGTCTTTTAAAGTTCCTTTTTTTTCGTTGGAACTCAATGTTGCTTTATTTTCTTATTTAACTCTTTCTTTCCTGTTTTTCCTAGCAATGTTGTATATATGCTATATTTGAATGAAAAATATGGGTTTTGGCTTTATATATCTTCTTGTCTATGTAAGACTTGACAAGAGTTGAGCAGTGTTTATAACCCATTGACTAACATGTTTTATGCTAGTATTGCATGCTTCAGTGTCTACAAGTAACTGTGTTTGAATGGACAAAGACAAGAGGTTTGTCATCATCAAAAAGGGAGAATTTGTTGGGATTTATGCAGTTTTGATGATTGACAAAGAAAGATCATCAGGTCAGTCAACATGGTCTAAAGGTACACTGTCATGAGTAGTTGAAATCGGAAAAGTTTTCAAAATGAATAAAGACAAGAGTGGAGAAATTAAGGAATAGATAATGCTGATTTCGTGATAAAAGCCAAGGAAATAAACATCTGATGAATTGAAGAGAAAGAATCAATGAGTTTTATTTGAGGAAGGAGTCTAAAGTGGCAAGGCATTTTAATGGAA
>JAJONR010009836.1:0-11363 GCA_029582245.1 Solanum etuberosum
CAGCGATATCTCGCTTAGATCTATTCTTGGTAAATCGAGTAGATTTACGATAAGCCTTTTTAGCTTCTCGTTCATCAGGTCTATAACGTCTAGATCTCCTTTTCCTATAAGGTTTATCTGGGTTGGAATGTCTATGGTGTCTAGATTTCTTATCAGAAACAGAAGGACCCGGTACTCCAAATTGGGTACAAAAATCTCCTAATTGGGAGCTTTCTCTCAGCTTATCCATTTTAAGCTGTCGAGATAACCTTAGTTCATTACATAGGTTCAATCCTTCCTGGGTACAAACTCCTATCAACTTACCATAAGTAAAATTATCGTAAGGGATTTCACCATAAGATCCTCTAAGAGTTTTTCTAACTCTTTCAGCAAATAAAGGAGGGAGGTCATCTATAAACTTGGCTTTCTAGTGCATGAACCTGTTTTCGGGTAGTTTCATAACCCTACTTAAAAAGGTATCTTTATACCATCTGAATTCTCCTAGAGTCCTGCATCGAAGATTATTTAGAAGGGTACGGACAGTTTCATGTTGTCCTGTAAATCTTTCATTGAAATGTTCAAGAATGATAACTATCAAGGTGTAAACGGCATCTTCTCTATTTCTAACTAGAGTTATGCCTAAGTTATCAACTCCTTCATTGTCAGCAATAGCATTAATAACTTCTGCCTTTTGCTCAGTGGACATATAATTATCCCACCAACCTCGAAGCTAGCCAGTGAAACCTGCAATAATCATTTTGCATATATTTCTATCTGTATTTTTAACACTTTTACAGATAGTTGCATACATAAGCATTCAATGAACAAGAATGGTTAATTGTCTGTCAGTCAGACCATCCAAATTCCATTCGTAAATTTCGGAACCACTGTAAGACGTATTAGTCTGATTCCAGTCACGCTCCTCTATTAAAACATCTTGAGGAGTGGGTCGAGGATAATAGAAAATTTCCATACGCGGTTTATCAGCATATTTAAACCTTTTAGGTTTGCTCATTCCTTTAAGTTTATAAAACTCTAGAGAAGTTTGAGCCTTGAAATCAGAAGTATTTTCGATTCTATCAGCAAAATCATTTGACAAATTGATAGGTTTGGCACCTAAGCCTAAAAGCTTTTTATCAAGAAGCTCTTCTAAATCATTAAGAGATTTAAATTTAAAATCCTGTATATCAGGAGGTCTTTGGATGTGAGTAAGAGCAGTTTGATCCTTACTTCCTGAGGTAGAAGCAATATCAGTATTTTTCTTGCTCATGTCCTTTATCAGTTGTTTGGATGAAAATCTTTCAAGCCAACCAAAATCATAAATGGTTTTAATCGGAACTTTAGGAATCGTCCATTTGTTTAATAAATCAAGATTCTCTTCGAGTCTAGTACTTTTAGTACTCGTTTCTCCCAGATCCACGATTTTCAAGAAATCATATCTATGTTGAACCATTCTAATTCATTACATATACTCCATAACCTTTCCTAGGCTCTGATACCATTAACCACAGGATCTAGGGGTATGTCGGTAGTCCGCCAAGCCGTCCAGACCAAGGTCATTAAATATCCTTATTTAATTAATAAGAATCAAAATATGCAAGATCTTGTTATAGATTGATAGCTGTATGGTATTTTTTTACCCGAGCAAAGGGTCTGTCCAACAATAATACATACTTTTATTGAGCTCGGATCTAGCAGTTCTAACTGTTTACGACCTTTGGCGCCCTTTACTCCACGGGCTTTTGCGGTCAGACAGCTTGCTAGGTGAACCAATAAGAGTAGTATTATGTCGACTGTACCACCATCTCAGAACCAAGCTAAGAAGCTATATCATGATCTTTTATATTTTGATAAAGTCTAGAACGTTAATGGAGTTTATTTAATAGAAACTAGTTAGTCAACATAGATATGATTTTCTTTAGCCGGACATAGTCTCGGCCAGAGAGAGAGAGAGAGAGAGAGAGAGAGTATAATATAAATACTGAAATTTAAATTGATTACCTTAACAATTATAATTTGTGTTAGAAGCGTATAAAAATTTAAAAAAAAATGATATTGGTTTATTCTATAGTTATTAGATTAACAGTTTCTTTATGATTTTATAAAAATAATATGTATATCGATTATTGATTTGGTTTAGTTTTTAGGATTGGGTTATTTGATAAATCGATAGTTCATTATAGGGTTATTCATGGTTATAGTTTAAAAATCAAATTGAACTGCAATCCAAACCAAATCGATTAAAAAACTGATGTTTGGTTTGGTTTAAATTTTAAAAACCGATACTATTTGGTTTAGTTTTGGTTTTACTAAAAAAAACGCAAAAATAACCAAATCGAACTGAGAAATTATATATATAAATTTTATAATTATTTATAAATAAATATAAATATTTTGTTAAATTTTAATTAACTTAAGTCTTTAACTTTACCATTTTCTCAAGTCCAACACTTAAATTTTAACCTAACTATCAGAACTCTAAATCCAAGTCTATCAAAATCCATTACTTTACTCTTTACATACCCTACCTCAAATCAGATGGTCACACTTTCTCTTAATTGAATCACTTTGTTCGTGTAATAATAACTTTAGTATTACTGAATTGAATCCAAGTATCTGGCCTATAGATTGTTCTTGTACTAAATACATATGTCCTCAACAAATTTATTAATTTCAAATCGGATGACCCTTAAATTATTCGAAATAGCTTAAATATACCCTTAAACTATATTTCGGCTCAAAAATATCATTTCCGTCAAACTATCAGGCCACACCTACCCTTCTAATTAACGGAAGTATCCATGTATGTGTTAAATGCCACATGGACGCCACATGGATGCCACATGGACTCCACATTGCACGCCAAACAACTCCCACTGCCACATAGACTAATTAAATCCCTAATTACTCTTTTTTCCCCTTCATTTCATCCTTTCCCTTAAGAAACAATTGAATCTTTATGATTTATTGGAAAGCCCACTTGATTTAGTTTGTTTAAGCTCTAGTATTTGTATTATTTATGACGGATTCGTATTTCGTTTGAATCGTTATCTGTATTTCTTGTCCTGGTATGAACTATGGTCAAGTTGGAACACATAGTTTTGTTTATTTGTGAAGAAAAGTTCTTAAATTTTTGTTTGTATTTATTTGATATCAGTTTGAGTTCTGGGGATAGACTTCAATTAAAGACAACCTTTTTATATTTACTGTTTATGTTGATATTTGATCCTTAAAATTGTGAGGTTCTGTCTAACTCTAATCTGTTGTTTTCATATAATTTGTAGGATTTTTTCAAATTTTTTGGAGGGTCACATACTAGTTCAAGGCTTCTGAGATTTGGATTTATTGAAGTTTTCACCAGCGAAATTTCGAGCTTTGTACAATGGGAAGCGGAAGAGGAAGAGGAAAGGGAAATAAGCAATCTGTTCGTGAGGATCTTGGGAGTGGTGAAGAAGAGAAGATACCAATCCGGAGAAGGGGAAGACCACTGAAGCCATCAAAGGAAAGGGGTGAAATCTTTTCTTTAAGGGAAAGGATGAAATGAGGGGGAAAAAGAGTAATTAGGGATTTAATTAGTCTATGTGGTAGTGGGAGCTGTTTGGCGTGCAATGTGGAGTCCATGTGACATTTAACACACACATGGATACTTCTGTTAATTAGAAGGATAGGTGTGGCCCAATAGTTTGATAGGAAGGGTATTTTTGACCCGAAATATAGTTTAAGGGTATATTTAAGCTATTTCGGATAGTTTAAGGGTAGTTTTGACCCTTTTCCGATTTCAAACAAAAAAAAATCAAACCGAACCAAACCGACAATAACCAAATTGACGGTTATTTTTTTTTATTTGGTTTTAGTTTTAACCAATAACCGATTCAAACCGAACCATGAACCCCCTACTACATTAAGACTGTATTAATTTACTATTTTACCCATGTATAAATATTATATATTAATATCAGTACCTTATTGGTTATTACATTTGGCATTGCTGCTTAAAACTGTTTTTTTTAGCAGCACTTTTTAAAAGTAGTTTTTTAGAAAAGTGTTTTTGAAAAAATAAATAAATTATTTTTGGCTAATTCATTTGAAAAGTGTTTTTTGTTAAGCAGATTGTGTTTGACTAAAAAATTTTAAAGGTGTTTTTAGAGTCAAACTACGAAAAGAGCAAGTATCAATGTACATTTAATATTAAGATTATTTCATAGACATGAGCTATTTTAAATATTAAATTAAAATGTACATTTTCAAATTTTCAGTCAATAATATACATAGATAAATAAAAAAGATAAATTAAATATTGATATAATTTTACAAAAATATTATTGTTTCCTTTTTTATAATCCTACAAAATAATATGTAAAATGATATATAATATATAAAATAATAATATGCAAACTTAAAATAAAATTTGGTTATTACATTTGGCATTGCTGCTTAAAACTGTTTTTTTAGCAGCACTTTTTAAAAGTAGTTTTTTAGAAAAGTGTTTTTGAAAAAATAAATAAATTATTTTTGGCTAATTCATTTGAAAAGTGTTTTTTGTTAAGCAGATTGTGTTTGACTAAAAAAATTTAAAGGTGTTTTTAGAGTCAAACTACGAAAAGAGCAAGTATCAATGTACATTTAATATTAAGATTATTTCATAGACATGAGCTATTTTAAATATTAAATTAAAATGTACATATTCAAATTTTCAATCAATAATATACATAGATAAATAAAAAAGATAAATTAAATATTGATATAATTTTACAAAAATATTGTTGTTTCCTTTTTTATAATCCTACAAAATAATATGTAAAATGATATATAATATATAAAATAATAATATACAAACGTAAAATAAAATTAAAAAATTATAATATAAAAAAATGAAACTTAACTAAATTTATGAGATATGTTAATTAATTGATAAGTATATATATTGGTAAATATGTATATATGGAAGGGATATTTTGGTCTTGGAAAAATAATTTTCTGCTCCTACTTCTATTTTTTTAAGAAGCATAAATTTTTAGTTTTTTTTCAACCGCACAAAAACTGATTCTGCTCCCATTTAAAAGCAGTTTTACTGATTTATCAAACGTCTTAATTTTTCAAAAGAAAATAATCTCAAAATAAGTGTTCTTGGCCTCTCAACAACAATGTTAAAAGACACTTTTTGTCTTTAATTCACATTATTGGCCTAGTTTTTTATTTGTGTTGCACTTGTATAGTTCTTTTCATGTTAGTTACTATACTAGTTAACTAAACAGCGCTTCGCGCGGTCATATTTTTCTATATTTAATTGAAACAAAAAAATTAAGAAATTGCAATACTAATATATGAAAAAATCAAACCGAAAATAACAATAAAAGAAATAAGAAAAAAAATTTAAGAAAAGAAGAAGAATAGAATTATAATTTTTCCTTGGAACAATACAAAGATATTTCTTTATGCGTCAATTTTATGTACATTGCTATCTCATTTTTTGGTGTTTTAAATTATTTATGTTAATTTACTAATAATTTTCTTTATATAATACTATTTACGTTTATAAATTTATTTAACTATTTAAATTTAGAGTTCATGTAATTTCTCTTACTTATAATTTAACTTTTTTCTTAATTATTACTTTATAAAATGAGCATATCAATTAGTGTAACTGATAAAAATTAATAGATATAATATTTAGCTTTATATAATATATAGATAGATATATTTTTTTCATTCTTCACGAAGAAATGAAAGGTTGGAGTTAAATATTTAGGTTTTTAAATTTACAATAAATTATAGGAATAAGTAGAATAATAAATTTTGAGACATTTAAGTTTTTACAATAAATAATAGAAATGAATGGAGAGGGTAGTAATCGACACTTTTTAATAATAATAAATTAAAATATAGTGAAATTTATCAAAAGAATAAGAAAAAAATAAATAGGATCTCTGTTTTTTTTTTTTTTGAAAATGAAAGTATTGCATATAATATTTTTAGTTTTGTTTTTTAGTTTTTCTTAAGAATTATACAAATATTCATTGTCAATTTTTTTAATTCATTGCTTGAATATTTTTTTTTCTTTTTGTACGTTATTAAATTTTCGCTCTTTAAAATGTTTCTAATCGTAGTGTCGTATTTAGGAATGCACTTCAACATGCAAATAAACAGTAACATCGAGTACATAATGTTTATTTTAGAATGTTGCAAAAAGGTAGCATAATAAAAATTCACAAGAACTAATCATAATTTAACCTAATGAATTATGTATGCATAACTATAGTCGTATAAAAAAAAAGAAAAAAAATTATTTATCAAGTTTCTCTTTTTCAGTTTTCTGATTTGCCTTATTTATCATTTTATTCTCTTCCCATTACATTTTAAAAATATAACTTTAAGAAAAAAAGAGAATGTAAAAAGGTATAATTAAGAGAATTTTAAAATAGATTTTAAGTTCTTCAATAAAGTACATAAATGAAATATAGAGAAGATGAAAGAAAAACTAAAGAAAATCAAATTAGTATAATAATAATTTTATTATAAGACTCTACATCATCTTCTTTCGAAATTCACAATTTTCTCTACTTTTGTATCTTCCTCAACTTCTTCATCCCTACAAGCACAATTACGGAAAAGGGCCTAAAATACCCTCGAAGTATTGAAAATGGTACACAACTACCTCTCATCCACATATTGGCTCCCAAATACCCTTCTCATCCACCTATTGGCTCACAAATACCCTCCTCATCCACCTTTGGGTCCAATTTTAGCCACTTCATTAACGGAGCACCATTTAAAATAATTAAATAATCCTTTTAATTACGTGGCGCTCAACCATTGGTTGCAATTTAATTATTTAATATAATTTTAAACCCACTCATTACCCACCCATTTTTAACTAAAACCGCCCCAATACTTATTAAACCCTCCCACCCCAATACAAAAAGAACCCTAAAACCTTCGTTCCCAAATTTACACTCCATCTTCCAAACTGAATCACTCTCAGATGACACATCTTCTTATTCCATCATAGACATAAATGAACTGATCCAATTGAATCTTATCACTAACTATTCCCTAAATCTTCAATTAGCATTACTAGAAAAAGATACCAAATTGAAGAGCTTTCAAGATTTCACAAAGGAGTTGGGGAAATGGAGTGTAAATTTGGGAACAAAAGTTTTAGGGTTCTTTTTTATTAGTTGGGTTCTTTTTGTATTGGGGCGGGCGGGTTTAATAAGTATTGGGGCGGATTTAGTTAAAAATGGGTGGGTTTAAAATTATATTAAATAATTAAATTCCAACCAATGGTTGAGCGCCACATAATTAAAAGGATTATTTAATTATTTTAAATGGTGCTCCGTTAATGAAGTGGCTGAAATTGGACCCAAAGGTGGATGGGGAAAGTATTTGTGAGCCAATAGGTGGATGGGGAAGGTATTTGGGAACCAATAGGTGGATGAGGGGTAGTTGTGTACCATTTTCAATACTTCGAGGGTATTTTAGGCCCTTTTCCGCACAAATTAAGAATATACTTATATGAAATTGTTAGTTACTCCACAATTTTATTTGTATTGAGTTTATTTAATTTAGTTTCAAAGATTAGTTAAATTGACTAAAAAAAATAAAATAATATCACATAAATTATTAAATTAAAAAAAATACAATTTAAAAAATTAAAAGAAGCATTTTTACCTCACAATTTTCTCTACTTTTGTATACCTCAACTTTCTTCTTCATCCCTACAAGCACAAATTAAGAATATACTTATATAAAATTGTTAGTTACTCCATGAATTTATTCAATTTAGTTTCAAAGATTAGTTAAATTGACTCAAAATAAATAAATAAATATATAATATCACGTAAATTAAAGTAAAAAACGTATAATTTGAATAAATTCATGAAGTAACTAACAACTTCATATAAGTATATTCTTAATTTGTGCTTATAGGGATGAAGAAGAAAACCGAGGAAGATACAAAAGTATAGAAAATTATGAATTTCAGAAGAAGATGATGTAGAGTCTTACAATAAAATTATTGTTATAACAATGTTGGCTCTTTAGTTTTTCTTTCCTCTTCTCTATTTTCCATTTACGTACTTTATTGAAGAACAAAAAATTCACTTAAAAATTCTTTTAATTGTAGCTCCTTACATTCTCTTTTTTCTTAAAGTTGTATTTAAAAAACGTAATGGGAAGGGAATAAAATGATAAGTAAGACAAATCAGAACACTGAGAAAGAGAACTTGATAAAGAAATCTGTTTTTTTATAAGACTATAATTGTACATACATAATTCATTAGGCAAATTATGATTAGTTCTTGTGAATTTTTATTATGATATCTTTTTGCAGCATCCTAAAACGAACATTATATACTTGAAGTTACTGTTTATTTGCATGCTTAAGTGTATTTCTAAATTCGACACTACGATTAGAAGTATTTTGAAGATTGAAAATTTGATAACTTATAAAAAGAAGTGTTATCCAAGCAATGAATTTAAAAAAATTGACAACAAACTAGAGCATTTGTGTAATTCTTAAGAAAAAATAAAGAAACTAAAAACATTATATCAATACTTTCATTTATAAAAAAAAAAGAGGAAGACAATATATAAGGTCATAAATTTATATTTATATAAAACTTGAATGAAAGAACACCTCTTTTAACTTTATATTAGAATACATCTTTTTAAATTTAAGAATTTTTTATTTTCTCTCACATTTTAATGCAATATTTAACTTATCTTTTTTGTTTCCTCCTCTTTTTTGGCTTCTCCCTATTTCTATGTAACTAATTTAAGAATTATTTAAGAAAAAATAAAAAAAATATAAGAATTAGTTCCTCAATTATCAATATTAATAACTTATCATTTTTCCTATTTCCTCATCATAGACAAGGTGATATGGCACATTTCTTTACCAAAGATCTTATTTATTTATTTCTCATTTTTTTGAGATAAATTTCACTTTTTTTTTTCTTTTTTTTTTTAAAGTGTCAATTACTACTCTCTCCATTCATTTATATTATTTATTGTAAAAACTTAAATGTCTCAAAAATTATTATTCCACTTATTCTTATTCTTTGTTGTAAATTAAAAGACCTAAATATTTATCACTCCAACCTTTCATTTCTCCATAAACAATGAAAAATCTATATCTATCTATATATAATATAAAACTAGATATTAAAAAGTGATTTTACACCTCTCTTTGGCCAATGATTCTCTCTATTTTTTTTTCCTGATTGTTGTAATTTTCACTATATTTCTATTTATTATTACTATTAAAAAAATGTGTCAATTACTACTCCCTTCATTAATTTCTATTATTTATTGTAATAATTTAAATATCTCAAACTTTACTACTCCACTTATTCCTATTCTTATTGTAAATTTAAAGACATAAATATTTATCACTCAAATCTTTCATTTTCTCTCAAAAGAATGAAAATTTATTAAATTAAATTAGTCTAATGAAATATCTTTTCAAATAGCTTTAAAAAAAAAGTCATCCCTTTAACCCTCTTAATTATGAGATTTCTCTTTTTTATCTTAATTTTCAAAAATTTAAAAAATATTTACATAATTAGTCAATTAAAGAATATGATAATTACTCACTAAATAAATTAAAAAAAGAGAATTTGTGTTTTTGGTCTTGACATTTAATGTCAGGGTATCCATAACGTTGGGATCAATAATGTCCACAGAGAAGTTGGGATAACAATTAAAGTATACCGGGCCATTGGCGAGGTTACTTTGAAGTACTCCTAACATAGAGTCATCAAAATTAAGGAGTCTGTCATCTCTAAGAAGTAGGCAAATAGGAATATTCAAACATTTACGAAAAAGAGGTTTAACAACAATTTGGACAAGACCAATATGCAGAAATTTAAAATCTTTCTTATATCTATTAATATCCTGAGAAGCAAGCAATTTAATAGTTTTGAGAAAATTATTAATAGCTATAGTAGACTCGCAGGTCTTGATATTAAAATTTCTAATCATGCTGAAATTACCCAATTGATAAATTTTCCAAAAGGTTCTTTTGGAATAGTCCAATTTTGTAAATCGTTTTCTACCTTAGAGATAACATGGGTAGATAAGTTAATACTATTGATAACATGCTGATGATTGTAAGACGTATTAGTCTGGTTCCAGTCACACTCCTCTATTAAAACATCTTGAGGAGTTTGTCGAGGGTAATAAAAAGTTTCCATACGCGGTTTATCAGCATATTTAAACTTTGAAGACTTGCTCATACCTTTAAGTTTATTAAACTCGAAAGAAGTCTGAGTTTTAAAATCAGAATTATTTTCTATTTTGTCAGCAAAATCATTTGACAAATCAATTGGTTTGGCACTTAAACCTGAAAGCTTTTTTCTATTCCAAAAAGCACTAGGGTGATCAGCACAAATATCAACAACAATTTACTCAGAAATTAATTTAATTTTTTCCTGTACTTTAGCCGATTGTAAAGCATCAAATATATTCATGCTAAATGAATGAAATATTTCCCCAGTCGATGTTTCTAAAGGAAAAGAAATTCTTTCCAAAGAAAATGAAATTTTTTCTGAAGAAATTATCGATTTGAAATCTGATTCTTTACTCGGAATGATGCAAGTCGTCACTGCTCATAAATGGTATATTAAATGTACTATTTTGATTGATAATCAATTTTCTATAACCAGTACTGCTATGATTGATAGTGGCGCAGATATTAGTTGTATTCAAGAAGGATTAGTTCCCACGAAATATTTTCAAAAAACTACTCATGTGGTTAAATCTGCCTCTGGGCATGCTTTAAATATAAAGTATATACTGTCAAATGCGCATATATGTCAAAATAAAGTGTGTATTCCTCACTTCTTCTTTTTGGTTAAAAATCAATTATATCCTCCAATTATACTTGGAACTCCTTTTATAAATGCAATTTATCCTTTTTCTCACATTGATTCAAAAGGATTTACTGCTACCTATAAGGATAAAGAGATATCTTATTCCTTTGTTACAGATCCAGTAATTTTTCCTTGACAAATATTATGTCCTAGAAATCGAACATTAGTTTGAAATAAACTCATTTTGGGTTTAGAGATAACCAAACCATTTTGTATTACTATTTTCTTGAAAATATCTAAATGCTTTATATGTAGTTCTAGAGTTTTAGAAAACACTAAAATATCATCAATGTATACTATGATGAAGTCCATATAGGAATTGAAAATATCATTCATAATTTTCTGAAATTCAGAAGGGGCGTTTTTCAAACCAAAAGGCATGACGTTCCATTCATATTGTCCGAATGGAACATTGAAAGCAGTTCTATAAGTATGCTCTTTGAAAATCTGAATTTGCCAATAGCCAGATTTTAAATCAAATTTTGAAAATATATTAGCATCATATAATCT
>JAJONR010009837.1:0-12654 GCA_029582245.1 Solanum etuberosum
AGTTGAATATATTATTTTTATTTAGTTTTTAAGCTTTTGTATGCTTGAGTTAGTCTTCCGCTTGTAGTCAGCCAGGATGAGGGTTCGCTTGGGGACCAGCAATGGTTCTCGAGTGCCGGCCATGTCCAGGGTGTAGGCTCGGGTCGTGTCAGAGAAATCCTTACCTTTAGCACCAAAAGTCATGGAAAACTGCCAAGAAATCACCTGGGGTCGTCTCCTTACTCTTAAGAATGAAGTTTGCAGAATAATGACGTTTTTGGGTTTTATTTCCGACTTAAGTCACGACTATCCTGCTGTGGAGGCCCTCACCCCGCTACAGCGGCCCCTCCCTGGCAGCTTGCACGGAGACAGAGAGTTGATTTTAGAGTTTCAAACCCCCATTTCACGACACACGTTCAACCCATGATATTCAGAAAATACCCGCTCACGCTAGAATCAGTTTCGAGAGTTCTACTTGCCCGAATTCAATTCTGTAATGTCATACGGTTTTCTTAACGTCTTAGCTATCCACTCATGTAATCAAAAAACATAATTAGATCTCTCATTCATTACCAAATTTCCCTAGACCTCACATAACTCAGATTTCGTCCAAATCTGGACTAGGCTAGGAATTTCCAAGTTACTACCCAAAAGTTTTCTGACCCCAATTCTTTCTCCATTGGCTTTTCCCTAACAACAGAATCAGGTCATTACAATAGATACCAATTTACCCATTACTCGTCCTCGAGTGATCAACTAGGAAAGACTGGCTAAAGTAAGGGTAGAGTAGTACTTGAATCGTTGAACAACTGGGTATACTTGTCTCGCATGTCCTTCTCGGTCACCCAAGTAGCTTCCTCAACCGAACGATGCTTCCATCGAACTTTCACGGACTTAATCTCTTTGGTCCTCAGCTTCCGGACATCACGATCAAGAATTACAATCGGTTCCTCCTCATACTGAAGGTCCTTGTCTAACAACACTGAGTCCCACTTTATGATGTAATCCCCGTCCCCATGATACTTCTTCAACATAGACACATGAAATACCGGATGAACTCCAGATAAGTTTGGAGGTAAATCCAATCTATAGGCCACTGGCCCTACACAGTCAAGAAATTCGAATGGTCCAATGTATCAAGGGCTAATCTTGCCCTTCTTGCCGAATCTCATCACCCCTTTCATGGGTGACACCTTTAGAAGAACCTTCTCACCAGTCTGAAATGCCATGTCTCTTACCTTATGGTCTGCATACTTTTTCTGTCAACTTTGGGCTGCTAGGAGCTTAGCTTGGATTCTCCTTCCCTTATCCTGAGCATCCTTCACTAAGTAAACCCCCAAAGGTTTCACATCTCCAGCCTCAAACCATCATTTGGGTGATCTAAATACCCTCCCATAAAGTGCCTCAAATGGTGTCATATCAACGCTGGAGTGGTAACTGTTATTATAGGAGAACTCACATAACGGTAGGAACTTATCCCAATGTCCTCCAAAGTTAATCACACATGCCCTCAGCATGTCCTCTAACACTTGAATAGTCATCTCTGACTGCCCGTCCATCTACGGATGGAAGGTTGTGCTAAAGGTGAGTTGAGTACCCAACTCCTCATGCAATTTTCCCAAAATCTTGGATGTGAATTGCGTACCACGGTCTGAGATAATAGAAAGGGGCACCCCGTGGAGCCTCACTATCTCTTTCACATAAACCTTAGCCAACTGATGAGCATTATAGTCTATTCTGACCGGAATAAAATGGGCTGACTTAGTCAATCTGTCAACCACTACCCAAATAGAATCATATTTTCCCAATGTCTTGGGGAGACCAACCACAAAATCCATAGCTATCCTTTCCCACTTCCATTCTAGAATTGGCATTCTCTGAAGCAAACATGCAGGTCTTTGGTGTTCATATTTTACTTGCTGGCAGTTTTGGCACTTAGCCACAAACTCCGCTATATCTTTCTTCATGCCAGGCCACCAATAAAATCGGTTCAAATCTCGGTACATCTTAGTCACACCCGGATGAATAGAATACTGTGAACCATGGGATTCTGTCAACAAATTCTGAATCAAATCGTCCACTCGAGGAACACAAATTCTTCCTTTAAAACAGAGCACACCCCCCGCATCAAGAACCATATATTTCGCCTTACCAGACACTGTCTTTCTCCTACGCTCATTCAAATTCTCATCCTCAAACTGTTTGTCCTTGATCTCCTCAATGGAGGTGGCCCTAACCTCAATGCTAGCTAACACCCCACCTCTTTCTGAGATGTCCAACTGCATGAACTTAGACTCCAAGGTTTGAATTTCCCTAGCCAAAGGTCGCTTGGATACTCCCAAGAAAGCTAGACTACCCATACTTACCGCCTTCCGGCTTAATGCGTCTCCCACCACGTTAGCCTTACCCGAAGATACTGGATGGTCACATCATAATCCATGAGTAACTCCATCCACCTTCGCTGTCTCAGATTTAGATCCTTTTGAGTGAATACATGTTGTAGGCTACGGTGGTCAGTAAATACCTCACACTTGACACCATAAAGATAATGCCGCCAGATCTTAAGGGCAAATACTACCGCTTCCAACTCCAAATCATGCGTCGGGTAATTCCGCTCATGCACTTTCAACTGTCGCGATGCATAAGCTATGACATTCTTATCCGGCATCAACACAACACCCAAACCCAAATGTGAAGCATCACAATAAACAATGAAATCCTTACCTTCCACCGGTAGTGCAAGAATAGGTGTTGTGGTCAAGAGAGTCTTGAGTTTTTGAAAGCTCTCCTCACAATTTTCAGTCCATTCGAAAGGTACATCCTTTTTGGTCAACCTTGTCAAATGTGTGGCAATGGAAGTAAAGTTCTTCACAAATCGACGATAGTAGCTGGCAAGCCCCACAAAACTCCTAATTTCAGTCAAAGAACTAGGCCGGACCCAATTCTTGACTGCTTCAATCTTTTGGGGATCTACCATTACCCCCTCCCTTGAAACTACATGTCCCAAAAAGGCAACCGAAGTCAACCAAAACTCACACTTAGAAAATTTAGCATACAACTTTTTTGTCTCCCAAGGACACCCAAAACTATAAGAAGATGGTCAGCATGCTCTTCCTCACTTTTCAAATAAACCAATATGTCATCAATAAAAACAATAACAAACGAATCCAGAAATGGTTTGAACACACCATTCATCAAACTCGTGAAGGCTGCAGACGCATTTGTCAACCCAAACGACATCACTAGAAACTCGTAGTCCCCATAGTGGGTCCTGAATGTTGTTTTTGGTATATCCTCAGGCCTAATCTTTAACTGATGATAACCAGACCTTAGATATCTTAGAGAACACTGATGCACCCTACAATTGGTCGAAAAGATCATTTATCTGAGGCAGTGGATACTTGTTCCGAATGGTGACCCTATTCAATTGGCGATAGTCTATGCATATTCTCATACTACCATCCTTTTTCTTAACAAACAAGATAGGAGCACCCTATGGGGAAGCACTAGGAGGGATGAAACCTTTATCAAGAAGCTCCTGAATTTGAGCTTTAAGCTCTCATAACTCCGTTGGAGCCATGCGATAAAGAGGAATAGAAATGGGACGAGTACCAGGTTCCAAGTCAATGCAGAAATCTACATCCCTATCCGGAGGCATACCAGGCAAATCGGTAGGAAACACTTCTCTAAATTCTAACACCACAGGAATAGACTCAATAGAGGGAGACTCGACCTCAACATCCTAAATATGAGCCAAATAAGACAAACAACCCTGCCCCACCAGTTTCCTAGCCCGAATGGAGGATATGACCTTAGTTGGCTTAGGCTTGTACACCCCTTCCCACTCTAACTTTTCCCTACCAGGGATCTCTAGAGTCACAGACTTAGTATTACAATTGAGCACACCATAATAGGGGGACAACCAAGTCCTGCCTAAGATTATGTCAAAGTCAATCATATCCAAAATCACCAAATCAGCCCAAGTTTGGAAACCCATAAACATAAGAGGACAAGCACGATAAACATAGGTGACTATGACAGACTCTCCAACTGGGGTAAAAACATGGATGGGGGCATCAAGTACATCACAAATCATACCAAAACCTAGGCAAACTGAACTGCCACATATGAAAGTAGAACCCGGATCAAACAAAACAGTAGTCATTCGGTCACATATAAGAATAGTACATGTGATCACTACGTCAGAAGCCTCTGCCTCACTCTTGCCCGAAAAGGGATAACACTGAGTTGTGTCATCTTGACGGGCGACCTCCTTACCTGGCTGTGCTGCACCTCTGCCTGCATTACCTTTCCCCGACCTCCACGGCCTCGCTGATTTCCTCTTCTCCCACCTTGTGGATGCCCTCTACCATTATTACCGTTGCCCGCGGGTACCACTGCTCTAATCTGCTGTTGCGCGGGGTCAAATATGCTCAGGTGGGGACAATCTCTCCTCATATGCCCAGGTTCTCCATAATTAAAACAAGTGCGATCAAAAGACGGCCTGCTGCCCGCCGAAGGTGCAGCTCTCTGGCTATCCTGAATAAAATTCTGATGTGGAGTTCCCGATTAATTACCTGTAGAAGCGGGCATAGCGGACTGAATTGGCTAGGCTGCAAGTGTCAGCCTCCCTAAACCTCTGGAGTAGGAACCTTGAAAGTTACCTGTGCTCTTAGCTTTCTGAGCCAACACCTTAGCCTGCCCATCGCGCCTCACTCTTTCCACTTTCTTCACAAAATCTGTTACCTCATTAAAGTTTTTCCCTACAGAAGTCATGTGCACAGACAATACATGTAACTCAGAGTTCAGTTCCTTGACGAATAGGCGGATCCTCTCTTCCTCAGTAGTCACCAATTGTGTAGCATATCTAGACAAAGCATGGAACTTGGCCTCATAAGCAGCCACAGACATACCACCTTGCTCCAAAGCCATGAACTCATCCTTCTTACGATCTCTCAAGGTCCGGGGCACATATTTTTCCAAGAACAGAGCATAAAACTAGGTCCAAGTGAGTGGGGGTAAAGCTGACGATCTGCATTCCACATATGCTCTCCACCACTGTTTAGCCTCTCCCTGAAGTTGGAAAGTCACAAACTCTACTCCATGCTGGTGTACAATATCTAACTTATGCAACCTCTCATAACAATCCAAAATAATCTCATAGGCGTCCTCACTCTCAGAACCAAGAAACACATGAGACTTTAGTTTCAAAACTTAGTCAACATCTCATGCTCATTACCAGTCATTACGGGACCCAACAAAGGATGGAAAAAGGAATTAGTACCTAATGATGCATCTCCTCTGGGACTAGTAACAGTAACGGGGTGGTTGGTTGGGGGTTGAGTAGCTTGCACTGCTGGAGGGAATCCAGGACCAACTAATCCTTTGAGAAAAGACATGATCTACTGAGCTAACACTAGGTCTAAGGGAGGAACACCGATATTCCTAGCCGGTGCATTCGCTTCCTGTCCAATATCCCCCTGGTCCTCAATCTCCATATTCTCTTCTACCTCTTCATGATGTGCAGGAGGAACCTCATCTATGGGAGCATCCGCAACTGGTGTTTCATCCCTAGTAGGTGCTACCCTTCCTCAGCCTCTACCCCTTGCTCTTCCTTTACCCCTGCCTTGACCGCGACCTCTAACTGAGGATTCCTCAGCTGGCTCATTAACGGGAGCTACGGGTCTGACGCCGTTGAATCTAGTGTTAACCATTTACGGACAGAAGAGTGAAGGAGATTAGATACCAATTTGGATCACCAGATACTAATTGGAACCAAGTTATAGCATCAAAGGAGATAAGAGAAAACAGAGAGATTTCATAAAGTCCTATAGCCTCTTGAAGAAAAGTATGGACGTCTCCGTACCATTCTGCAAGACTCTACTAGACTCGTTTTGGTACACCGAGATCAACGAACCTAAGGCTCTGATACCAACTTTGTCACGACCTAGCCCATCGTGATTGGCACCCACACTAACCCTCCGGTGAGAGAACCATTACTACTAATCAACTAACCCCAAAACTAAACATTTAAAGATACGGAAGAAGGTTTAAATTAGAGTTCCCATAAACTCCGAAAGTCTAATCAATAATTGCGAAAAATAATGCCTAGAACCTGAAAGTCAATGTACCAAACCATCTAAAGTTCAACAAGTCTAAGGAAAATGGTACAACCCAAACTAAATATGGGAATATCTAAGGTACTAGTCTAAGTCCGGATAGAATTGGACTAAACATAACGAGAACCCATGGCAGCCTGGAAGAAATGGATCACCCTTGAATTCGATGTTGATCATTGATCTCCTAAACAAGGTCTTTCAATAGCCGCCTGAAGATGCCTTGTACTCATCAAAGAAAGAGCAAGTGCAGTATTAGTACACAACCAGAGTGTACTGGTAGGATCACGCGGCTATTCCAGTAAGTGAACATACATAAGTAGTTACAACATAGTAAACATGCATACACCGAACATATACAATATCAATTATCATTTTAGGAGCAACATACAATTCCACATTCTCAATAATACGCATATATGACAAGTCAATGATCCTCTCATGGAACCCATACCCAAACTGTTAGTGTGTCGGATCGTGACACCCGATCCAAGTTAGTGTGTCGGAACGTGACACATGTTCCAATATGTATGTCGGTACGTGACATCCAATCCCAGTTAGTGTGTTGGAACGTGACACTCGATCCATTCAACATACCACAATCACAATCACAATGTACATTATCATAATCATACAATCAAGTGTTGATTCATGGCATACAATCATTCGTTCATACTCATTTGCATTAGGTGTGATCAATAGTGCAACATTCACATACATACATGCCTTACAATGAAGTAATTACTAACATACATCACACAATAAGAAATCAAACCATCACCTACCTCGAACAAAGCTTGAATCCTCCTAAGAAACTTGATTATTCCCTTTCCGGATTCTTTCCGTTCGTTCTTGGTCTACAAACAATTAATATAATGTGAGGATCAATAATTAAGGTCTAATTTACCTGGATTATGACAAACCCAATAACCCAAGACCAACCCATGATCCTAATGTGCAACAAGGGCTTTTTCCCACTATCAATTTCAGATCAAAACCCTCCCCCAATGATAATTACCCATAACTTTACGTTCTACGGATTGAAAAATGGATTCGGGGGGGAGGGGGGGAAATCCTTACCTTTAGCACCAAAAGTCATGGAAACCTGTCAAGAAATCGCCTGGGGTCGTCTCCTAACTCTTAAGAGCGAAGTTTGCAGAATAATGACATTTTTGGGGTTTATTTCTGACTTAAGTCGCGACTGTCCCATTGTGGCGGTCCTCACCCCGCTACAGCGGCCCCGCCCTGGCGTCTTGCACAGAGACAGAGAGTCAATTTTAGAGTTTCAAACCCCCATTTCACAACACACCTTCAACCCATGACATTCAAAAAATACCCGCTCACTCTAAGATCAGTTTCATGAGTTCTACTCGCCCGTATTCAATTCCATAAAGTCGTACGATTTCTTTAACGTCTTAGCTATCCACTCATGTAATAAAAAACATAATTAGATCTCTCATTCATTACCAGATTTCCCTAGACCTCACATGACTCAGATTTCATCCAAATCTGGACTAGGCTAGGAATTTCCAAGTTACTACCCAAAAGTTTTCTGACCCCAATTCTTTCCCCATTGGCTTTTCCCTAACGACGAACTCAGGTCGTTACACAATCCAAGAGAGTGGTGGATACGCCAACAAAGAACTTTTTGCATCATATGAGCCTACTCAAGGTGATGACATGATTTACATGGCAAACTCGGCAACTGCAAAGGTTGAAGGAACGGGCAAAGTTCTCTTGAAGATGACATCTGGCAAGGTGATGACTCTCAAGAATGTGCCACATGTTCCAGAATGGATTCTACTCCACTTCTTACTAAAAATGGATTCAAATGTGTATTTGTTTCTAAAAAAGTAGTAATTAGTAAAAATGAAGTGTATGCTGGAAAGGGCAACCTTTGCGAGGGCTTGCTTAAGCTCAATGTAATGGCTATTGCTAATAATAAAAGTTCTTGTTCTACTTATTTGCTTGAGTCGAGTGGTTTATGGCACGAACATTTGGGACATGTCAATTATAAGACCTTGCGAAAACTGATTAGTTTGGAAGTATTGCCTAATTTCGAGTGCGATAAAACACAATGTCAAATATGTGTGGAAGCTAAGTTTGCTAAGCATCCTTATAAATCTGTTGAAAGGAATTCCAATCTTTTAGACTTGATTCATACAGACATTTGTGATATAAAATCAACACCAACGTGTTGTGGGAAAAAGTATTTCATAACTTTTACTGATGATTGTACTAGATATTGTTATGTCTATTTGTTATCAAGTAAGCATGAAGCAATTGAAGCATTTAGGCAATACAAAACTGAAGTTGAAAATCAGTTGGATAAAAATATAAAAATAATAAGAAGTGATAGTGGTGGAGAATATGAATCTCCATTTGTGGAAATATGTTTGGAAAATAGAATTATCCATCAAACCACTGCCCCTTATTCACCATAATCTAATGGGATTACAGAAAGAAAAAACCAAACTTTGAAGGAAATGATGAATGTCTTAGTTATAAGTTCAAGTTTACCATAAAACTTGTGGGGGGAAGCTATCCTTACAGCAAATCGAATACTTAATAGAGTGCCCCATAGCAAGACACAATCTATTCCGTATGAAAGATGGAAAGGAAAGAAACCCAACTTAAAATATTTTAAAGTGTGGGGGTGTCTAGCAAAAGTTCAAGTTCCTATACCCAAAAGGTTGAAAATAGGACCAAAGACTGTGGACTGTGTGTTTATTGGATATGCTATAAATAGTAAGGCATGTCGATTTTTGGTTCATAAATCTGAACATCCAGATATTCATGACAATACGGTAATTGAATCAGATAATATTGAATTCTTTGAACATATTTACACGTATAAAGCTAGATATGAAGAGTCTAGTGGGGGGTCTAAACGATCTCAAGATGAACCAAAGGAAAATATACAAAATGAAGAAAATCCAAGGCGTAGTAAGCGTCAAAGGACTGCTACTTCCTTCGGATCAGATTTTGTACATTTCTCATTGATAATGAGCCTCAAACCTTCCAAGAAGTAATGACCTATGCGGATTCATCTTTTGGGAAAGAATTTGTCAATGGTGAGATTGAATCAATCTTGAATAACCATACTTAGGAGTTGCTTAATCTTCCTTCGGGAAATAAGCCTTTAGGATCAAAATGGATCTTTAAAAGGAAAATGAAGGTTGATGGTACTATTGACAAGTACAAGGAAAAACTTGTAGTCAAAGGCTTCAAACAAAAGGAAGGCCTTGATTACTTTGATACATACTCGTCAGTGACAAGGATTACATCTATTCGGATGTTGGTTCCACAAGCAGTATATGATCTTGAAATCCATCAAATGGATGTAAAAACAACTTTTTAAAATGGAGAGTTAGAGGAAGAAATTTACATGGAACAACCCGAGGGGTTTGTGGTTCTTGGTAAAGAAAGAAAAGTCTGCAAACTTGTGAAGTCACTTTATGGACTGAAACAAGCACCCAAACAGTGGCATGCAAAGTTTGACAAAACAACGTTGGCAAACGGATTTAAGATTAATGAGTGTGACAAATGTGTTTATATTAAGGACACTCCAAATCATAAGGTCATTGTTTGTTTATATGTGGATGATATGTGTAACACCCCAGAAAATTTTTGAGCTAAGACTCAAACCATTCTTCGTAGTGAGTAAGATTTTACGGAGGAATTAAAAAATTTCTTCAGTTTTAGGGTCGCTAGATGTAGCACCTTGAGTTCCAAAAAGAACTAAAGAGAATTTCTTCAAGTCATTCCTAGGTTCTTCTAAGTTTGGGGTCAACTTCAAACAATCATAACTTTTAGCACAGGATGAGTTAGGAGACCCATAGATATAAAATGAAATATCTCTGAGTCCTCTTTCCAACGCCACCGAGTTTGCTAATTTTCGAGCTCGTATGAGGGAGATATGCACGTTTGAAGTCGGGTTGTCCAAATAAGAAAAGTTACCCGAAAATATGAAGGGTATTTTGGTCTTTTCCTTACCCAATCAGCTTAAAACGAATTTTAGTAATATTTTGGGGATAAATCTGATTTGGGTCAGTTTTCATAAATCCAAATACGCTTAGGGTTTTAGATGAGACTTCATTCAAGTCATTCCTAAGTTCTTTTAAGTTTTGAGTCAACTTCAAACGACCATAACTTTCAGCACAGAATAAGTTAGGAGACCCATAAGATATCAAATGAAAGGTCTTGGAATTCTCTTTTCAACGCCACCGAGTTTGCTAATTTTTGAGCTCGTATGAGGGAGATATCCTCTTTTGAAGTAAGGCTATCCATTTAAGAAAAGTTACCCAAAAATAGGAGGGGTATTTTAGTCTTTTCCTTACCCCCACTTATTCTAAACGCGAATTTCATCCAATTAAGGGTCTAAACTAATTAGAATCAGTTTCATTCATCCCCAAAGCATTTAAGATTTTAGAGAGAAGATTCAAGAGGAGAAAAAAATCAAAGTAGACTTCATTCAGGATTCTTTCAATCTTTTTCAAGATTCTTCTTCAAGGTAAGTCTTTCTCCAAGAATTCCTTCTTTCCAACTCAAATTCCTCCATACAATTATGAATCACTAATGAAAATCATAATTCTTGGTCATAGAGATTTCAAGAAACTAATTCAAGACTCTCAAGAAACGTTTTCTTGATTGTTTACCTTCAAGCTAGCGTTTCAAGGATTCTAATCAAGTTCTTCTTCAAGATTCTTCAAGAACCTTGTTCTTTGAGAAATGTAAGCTTCCATAGTGTTGGATTTATCTGCCCACACATCAATCATGAATTTCATTTATGAATTTCATCCATCAGATTGAGTATATTGATAATCTTGTTCAGTTCTTGAAGTTTTGTGTTTCGTTTTTGATACTGAAGTTCTTGTTGAGTTCTTGAGGTGAGAGTTGCAAACGAGTGTTGTTCTTGGTGGGTTTTTGGTGTAGAATTCGTTGTAATTAGGTTGGGTTTAAGGATCCAAAAGAGTTTGGAGGAAATCATTTGAGTTTAGATGAGGTAGGACTGGAAAAAAATTGAAGAAAAATTTGTCGGATTCGTCTAGAACGTGGCTGGGGTGGCGCGCCCCTGTTGCGCCTTAGGGGCTGGCGCCCTGTGCCTGCAGTGCGCCCCAGACCAGCCTCAGTCAACTGAGGGCTTGCACGGTGCGCCACTGCTACGCCAGGGACGTCAGGTCCTTTCCGTCTCCGTTCTTCATTCCATATTCGATCTTTCAAAACATGTATTCGCTCTCTTAGTGATTTTTACTATTCAACCTACATACAATCATCAAGAAATCCTATAGATCAAGTTACGATCCTTGAATTCATAATTCAAATTCAAGGAAGAGTTAAGAGTAGTGTTCAAGAAAGTCTTTGAGTTAAATTGTGAATCCTTCGAGATCAACTATCGATTTGAGTTCTTCAAAAGGGTTCCTTCAATCTCTATTGATTCTAAGAACTGTAAACTACTTCTAAATATTGAAAAATCATTCATAACATGAATCATAACCCTTGAATCCATAATTAAAATTCAAGGAAGAGTTAAGAGTAAAGTTCGAGAAAGTCCCTTTGAGTCTTTTCGAGGAGTCTTCTACAATAACTTATAAATTGTTTCAAGACTCGAGTAAGTGAGTATGAGGATGAGGAGAACGTATTCATGAGTATACATTATCATTGAGATCCTTGAGTCAAGTCGTTCATGCCCATAATTTGAGTATCTTTGAGAGGAGAAGTACCTTCAAGTTCTAAGTCTTGAGTATTGAGTTCCTAATCCTTTTGAGATTAAGTCTTGAGTATTGAGTTCCTAATCCTTTTGAGATTATATTCCTAGTCATGGAACTACTACATGTTAACCAAAAAGGTCCTTGAGTTGAGTAGTTCATTTCCATAATTCCTCATGAACCCTATGAGTCGAGCAGTCTTGAGATGAGAAGTATCATTGAGTCCTTGAGTTAAGTAGCTCATGCCCATAATTCCGCATGAGCCCTCCGAGTCGAGCATTCTTGAGATGAGTAGTATCATTGACTCCTTGAGTTATAGAGTTGTTGAGTTCCAAGTATTGAGTTTTATGCATGGTTATTGAAAACTTTGAATTGAGTCGTTCACGTCCATGATTCGGCATGAACCCTATTTTAACAAGTATTTTTACAAATTGTTTTAAAACTTGTTTTAAGGACTTGAGCACTGAGTTGAGGAAGAGTAGAGCTGAGTTCATTTTCTTTAAAATGATATATGGGAACTAAGTATTCCAAGAGTAAATGTTTTTACATTTAAGATGAGAGGAAACTGAGATTTCCAAAAGAGTTTTGAGCAGTTTGAGTACCATCTCTTTTAAGAGAAAGAATTTTGAGTAATAATCTCAAAACACATAAAGAGTTATGTTTTTAAACATATGAGCTAGTTATATTTTGGGAGTAGTTTTGAGCACCGATATGGGGGAGAGTTCAGACAACTCACAGCCCCCATAAACCATGTAGCCAACGTGGGTAGAAAGGGTCATACTTTTTAGATGATTCCTTAATGATTTTTAGCATAGACTAGTGGATCCACTTAGTAGTAGGTTCTATACCCC
>JAJONR010009857.1:0-38776 GCA_029582245.1 Solanum etuberosum
AGAAAAGAGTAAATGCTTTCACAATTAAGCAAGAGAGGAAACTTTGATTTCCAAGAAGAGCCTTTGAGCTAAGTTTTGAGCAATTATCTCAAACCACATAAAGAAGTTATGTTTTTAAACATAAGAGCTAGTATTATATTTTGGGAGTAGTATTGAGCACCGATATGGGGGAGAGTTCAGACAACTCCCAGCCCCCATAAACCATGTAGCCACCATGGGTAGAAAATGGTCATACTTTTTAGATAATTCCTTAGTGCTTTTTAGCATAGACTAGTGGATCCACTTAGTAGTCAGGTTCTATACTGTCGGCAAGGTATGGAAACTAAAGAGTTTAATTGTTTTTCTTCACTGTCATTGCTTTGTGTCATACTTATTTTGATTTGTTATACTCGAACCTAGATTCTTCCAGAAACAACATTTTTACTTCCACGAGGTAGTGGTAAGGTCTGCGTAAACTCTACTCTCCCCAGATTACACTTGTGGGATTTCACTACGTATATTGTTGTTATGGAACTATCCAACGTAAATTTGAATTTATCAGACTAAAATATCAATTTCGAACACTAGGAGAAAAATAAAATAAATAAAACGATTGATGTT
Organism: Solanum etuberosum; assembly: GCA_029582245.1. Classification (NCBI taxonomy): domain Eukaryota; kingdom Viridiplantae; phylum Streptophyta; class Magnoliopsida; order Solanales; family Solanaceae; genus Solanum; species Solanum etuberosum. Next base: position 601 of record JAJONR010009857.1, read on the forward strand.
TCAAAGAATTATGACATACTCTATAAAAGTTTCTTCGATAAATCTGAATTTCCCTTCATTGAATTTTCATTTTCTATCGTCTATCAATAGCATTTCAATGTAATTCTACAAAAGTGGAATACGAGGGAAGTAGAGTTATACACAGATCTTATCACTATTTCGAGAGGTAGAGGAGATATTGTTTTCGAGAAAATATACTCCTATCACTTTGTAATTCTCAAAACTAAAGGGTAAGACTTGTACAATTCTACAAACTTATAACTAATTCTGATTCCATAAAATAACCGCCAATAGCTAAAACCCCTACATAAACCTCACAAACTCCATAACAATGGCGAAAAGCTCAACAACAATGGCGTCCTTCAAACCATTCTTTTTCTTCTTCAGTTCTCTTCTCCATTTTTCCACTGCCCAATCTCCGCCTCCACCACCACCTCCCCAATCTCTAATTAACGCCGCGGAGACTCTGTCGAACTCCGGCTATATTTCAATGTCACTCACACTTGAGCTCATTGCTGATACAGTTATCTCACGGGCTGCTAAAAATTCACTTACTGGTTCTGCTCTCACCATTTTCTCACCACCCGATTCGTCTTTCTCCGATTTCGGTCAGCCTTCACTTTCTCATATCCTTCTCCATTTCTCCCCTGTTTCGATTTCACTCTCTTCACTTCAATCCCTTCCGTTTTCTTCCAAAATCCCTTCGTTGTCACCTTCCAGTTCACTTTATGTTACCAGTGTTGGTTCTGATTCGCGAGTTTCTATCAACAATGTTGAAATCGTTGGTTCGCCGATTTATGATGATGGGCTTGTAATCGTTTTCGCAATTGAAGATTTCTTCACCCAGAATTTCACTCAGCCGGAAACAAATCGGAGCCCGAATTTCAAATCGAGTCCTCAGTGTATCAGGTTGGATCCATTTTCTCGGTTTTACGAGGTGTCGTTGACGTTGAAATCGAAGGGTTATTTGATTATGTCTTCGTTTTTGGAGTTACAATTGATTGGGTTTTTGAAGAATACGGAGCTTAAATTGACAGTGTTTGCTCCGATGGACGATGCAATTGTTGGATTTTCCGGGGATTTTCCTGTGTATCAGCAGCTGTTTTTGAGGCATTTGGTTCCTTGTGTACTGTACTGGACTGATTTGAATGATATGGTAAATGGAACTGAGTTTAAGAACTATGTAAATGGGTTGAGTTTGACGATAACGAAGGTGAATGATGTGAGCTTCGTTAATGGAGTCGAAATCACTTACCCGGATTTGTATTACAATGATTGGCTTGTTGTTCATGGATTACAGAGCTTGATTCCATTACCTGATGAGATTGATGGTGAAATGGATGAAGATCCTGGTAAACCCGAGGTTGATGTTTCTATCGCCCCTGATCGTAGTGAATTCTGAGGTATCTCTAAGTTCATTTCGAGCATCGTGTTTGATTGATTGTGTCTCTGTGTGTGTGTGATACTGGAAATTGCTGTTTCTGGGAAAAGTTTACTTCATAGTTTTCGAGTTGAAATTACACTTCTGTAGATTTTCGTGTTTTTGAATACGATGAAATTGTTTGAATAGAATTGAGTTTTATCTCCAATATAACTGTGTTTGATCTTGAGAATGTTGAGTTTCTGCAATGTATCCATGTTGATCTTGATCATGCTCGAGTTTTAGCTTTCGAGGATCAAGAATTTGCTTGATATGAGTTTTGGACCAACTAGAGACGATGTAACGTGCTTAGGGAAGTGTAGAATAACAATATGAACGAAGAAACATAAAAAAAGAACAACTACGTCTCAGTGTCAAACAAGTTAGGATCTCCTGAATGGTCATAGAAAAGGGGACAAGAAAGAACATGGACATAATAAAGCATATGAATGTTGCAACAAAATTCAATTGTCATAATGATTTCATCTAAGCTAACAATATTAATGAAGAAACATAGAAAACAAAAACTACGTCTCAGTCTCAAACAAGTTTAGATGGACTATATGAATCCCTAATGCCCATGTTTCTTCATTGAAGCTTGTCTTTATCCAACTAAAGAACTTTTCCTTAGTTTCTCAAGTTTCCTCCACAAAGCTTTAACAGTATCCTCTTTTCCCTCGTCAAGAAGTGCACGTTTTAGGTTATCGAACAATGGAATTGGAGGTCTCATGCCCATATCAAGCATTTCTTGAAAGTATCTACAGGCATCATCCAATTTATTCTCACGACAAAAGCTGTTAATCAACGTGGAAAACGAATGCATTCCTGGAAGAACTCCGTTAGCTTTCATCTTATCCCAGACCTTTAGAGCCATATCTGTCCGGTCCTCGTTGCAGAACATCCTTACCATTATCTCGTATGTGCTCACAGTCGGTTCACAGCCAGGATCATTGCTCATTTTCTGAAACACCGTATAAGCTTCACTCATTCTTCTGGCTTTTATAAGATGGTGAAGAATGATGTCATAAGTTCGGGTATTTGGACCAATCTTACATCTCCTCATCTCATCAACTAACTTATACGCATCGTCCATACACAAAGACCAGCAATAAGCTCCCACCATCGCGTTATACGTGAACACCTCAAGATCAAAACCACTACTCTTATACAGCTCAAAATACTTAAGAGCTAGAACCAACCTTTTCTCCGACCCCAAACCATTTATCAACGTGCAATAAACATGAGGTGTCACCTTAATCTTCTTCCTTTCCATTTCGTGTAACAACTCAATCGCCTCATCATACTTCTTAACCTTGCAATGAGCATGAATCATGATCCCATAGCTAACAACATCAGGCTCAATACCATCAGCCATCATCTCGCGATAAACTTCATTTAACCTCAACAAATTCTTTTCTTGACCCCATCCTTCTAACAATATCGTATACGACTTAATATTAGGCTTAAATTTCCTATTCTTCCATTTATCAAACACCTCTTGTGCATTCCCAACATGCCTAGACTTACTCAATGTATCAAACAATCTATTAAAATCTTGCAATTCATGTATCAATCCATACTTCTCCATCCTCTCAAACGCCTCGATAGCTTCTTTAACCTTCCTAGCACGAGCAAATCTCCGAGAAACGAGTGCAAACGCTTCTTTACACAATAACCCTTTGTTTTTCAATTCATTGACCAAAATCCAAACCATCTTAAATTGCTTAATCTTTCCTAGAGCTTCAATCAAACCATGATAACTCTCTGCAGTATGAACAAACCCGTTCTGCTTCTCAGCCCAACGGAAGAAAGATAAAGCTAAAATCCCAGAATTGCTGAGCTTCTTTATAACTTCGTTAACTAACAAAGGACTCACATTTACTGAAGCAGAACTCAAAGCATCAGCAATATCGGTGTTTTTCAGTAAAATTTTGCAGATTCTTTCAGCTTCCTGGATGATTTCTGGGTTTTGGGGATTGGGATGGGTATTCTTCACTGAATCGTAATGAATTGATCTGTTTAAGGGTAAAGAAGTAGTACTAGTACTATTACCAGTAGAAATTCGAAAAAAGGAGATTAAATTGTCGATTTGGGGTCCATTTTTTATGGGTTTTTTGGAGCTGTGAAGTGAAAGGATTAGGGTTTTAGAGGTTTTAGGGATGTGGCTGAGGAATCGCTGGAAACCCATTTCTCTAATTTACTGTTTGGTTTTTGAAAACTCAGAAAATGGCGGACGGAGTGGAGAATTAGGGAAGATGAAGCAAATGAGGCAAAAAATAATTGTTATTTTAAGAAAAATCATATATTGATTAATTTGGTGAAAAGAAGCTGTTGAGTAATAATACAATTATCTTTCATATGAGTTATAGGTTACGAGTTCAAGCAATAAAAGTAACTACTAATGTTTGTGTTACACCTTTTAAAATGTGGCATTTCTCCGTATCTTATCAAAATGCTTTGTATACTGAATTGTCAATCTATTCATTAATTTGGTACGACTATTGTGTGTCAATAAGTTTTTGCCCTCTCTAAGTTGTTGTTTTGATGAGATGTGATACGCAAAAAGAAAGAAACTCATAAAACGATAGAAAACAAATTGAGCTTTTGCACATTTTAATTAATCCATAAACTCCTCATGATGAACAAAGAATATTAGTCTTCTCGTAAAATATTTTGATCAGTTAGCGTACACCTCGATTTTTTTTAAAAGGGTAATTAATTATCATCGTTTTTATATTACTTCGTCTCTCTTTCATGCTCTTGCGTGCATACAATTGATTAATCATAACTTACTCCTACCCTTCTCCGTTAAAATAAAATAAAAATTGTCTGCAGCAAATCGTGATATGCATCGAGTCTACACAATATTGTGCTCTTACCATTAGACCAAAGCCCCGTTAGACTTGTGATGAGGGAAAACATACAAGAGACTTTTTTGGCTCGTCATAAAAAATGAATACTATCAAATGCATAATTGTTACAGTTGTTAAAAGATCCTAGCTACTTTTCCAGCAAGATATCAACAGTATGTTCTTGATCATGAATGAAGCACTCAATTCAAATTGAAAATCGTGGTGTCTGGACCAACTTGCATATACCTCAACTATGTTCACGAGATACCTGCTACCTCTCACCAAACTAACGTACTGTGCAACTCTACTACCTTCGAGAGGCAGGCAGAGAAAGGGTATCAACTTGTAGTTCAATCTATTGTTGATACTCTTGCTGATATGTCTAGTCACTATTAAAACAGGCGTATAAAAGGAGATACAACAATAGTAGGTACATTTACAACCAACATAAACGCTCAAAGATCCAAAAGTAGTAACTTGGATAGCATTTGTACCAGATTTCTAAAGTATAGCATAGATACCAAAGCTGAAAAACAAAGTAAATTTGTCTAATGATTTTGTTCACAGAGAACTCAATAATCGATCTATTTAAACTGCGTGTAACACAATGTCCAGTGATGATAAAACTTAAAAAGGCATACATGTACGAGATGTGAAGACTCATTAATAACTTGCAATCAAAAAAATATAGACGTGGTACAGTGGAGAGATTCCTCTTATTGTTGGGAGACGGTATATATGGTGGCTCTACGACTATGTTGTACGAAGGCCACAGCCCAATCCAAAACTTGGAAAGAGCCTGCCGATGCTTCTTCCAACTTGCAATCTCAAAATGAACACCGAAGAAGCGGATAACTAAGAACATATCTCCCAATAAAGAATTGTGGACCAAAAATGCATCTAAGCTGAAAGTACACAACCTGGTCGTCAACTCAGGGCCAGTAGAAATACTAGGCATTCAAATCGTACTTTGCTCGTCATCTGCATTGATTTGATTCTGAACTCAAATCTTGAAGTAGTCTTTGTACAGAATCCCCTAAAATTTTCACTTGAGGTCCAGGTTTCAAAACGTTGACATCACCCCATCGGGAACAAGGATCCATCCACCAATTCTTGCGACCGATGCACCATGCACCAGGCGTCACTCTGTTCTGGCTGCGCTTAAGGATATTCTGATCGATCATGTCAAGTATTGCCTCATCTTTATTAAACTGTCTAGCAAAAGCAGCTCCACTTTGCGCCATCAGATCGTAATCAGAAGTGTTAAGGAAGAGGGGCTCCATTTTAGGGGGGTTATCCCAAACCATATATCTCATGTCACTATTAACTGTTGTATTCTTAAACTCCGGTGAATTGCAAACAACAGAATGGAAATAAACTTCTTGTGACAAAACTGCATTAGTAAAATACATTAAAAGGGTTCTAGGAAGGTTGTCCCATCCAAAAACACAGAACTCAAGAAATGGTCGGCTCAAGACAACCCAAGGAGAACCTGCATTTGAAATTTTGAAGTACCTCAGTAAGTCATCAATTTTCAAAAAAAAAAATGTGTAATCAGTTAACTCAATCACACTGCAGTATGAAGAAGAACTCTACCAGTAAAAACTTTGAAAGCCTCAGGCATTGGCCGCTTTTCGGTGGCATAAAAAATTTGTGTCTTTCGTGCTAGGTAAAGCCCTGGATCAACTACAATGGGCTTTACTCGTTGACCCCTACAATTCCATTAGACAAAACAACTATTCAAGATTTTGGACATACAAGTGAATGTGTTAATAACAAAAAGAAAAATGAAAACAAGATTTTGCCTACTCTTTCCATCCAAGATCGCTGGTGTGGTCGATGAAATTCATGTCTCTACTAACAGATGAGAGGACGTGAGATAAGTCTGAAAGCAGAGTAGAAATCATGTCAGAGCCAGAAAAATGAGCAAGGGAATAAATCCACAGATATTACGTACTAGTAATTATAATAAAGGCAAGCAGGACCTAGGTTCAACATAACAAGGCAAATCTCCGATTTAACATGGAACTGGATGTCTCATGCACACGATGGTTCAACATACATCAAGAAAACTCCTGGATGATTCAATATGCAAGGCCTATCCTTATCATTCGGCATATCAGCAGACTAAAACGGCCATATAAATTAAGCTAAGTCGCCTGTCCATTCTTCAAAAAGAACTCCGTCCCAAAATCTGTTTTAACAGATCATTTCTTAAACTTATCATACACCCTATTGTTTCTGGCACTTCGATTATTGTATCATTTTGTGGGAGTGACTGTTTCATTTTGAGTCTTTGTCATGCTTTCTTTAACATTTTGTCTTGGCTTCTTCACTCCCGTAGTTTCTTTTTCATAACTTCTTTGTAATGCTTTTACTTGAGTGGAGGATCTATCAGAAACAGTCTCTCTACCTTGTAGGGGTAAGGTTTGCGTACACACTACCCTCCCTAGACCTCACTTTACACTGGTTATGTTGTTGTTGTTGTTGTTATCATACACCCTACTATCCTCCGCACATTTCCCCTCCCACCAAAATTGAGGAGAAACTATTATTTTATCCCCTTCTCATCTAAATAGTTTAGGAAAATAGAGGAACATTCATTTCCTTCCCTGCTCTTTCAACCAAGCCGTCAATCAACTAAAACCCAATCCTGAACATAATTGGTGCTTTTCATCTTATTGTTTAGGATAACTCCACCAAAATGTCGACGGAGATTATTCTCCATCTCTTACTCCTATAGTCATTAGGTCGTTATTGGCAAGATAATTACGTGTAAATAAATATCAAACATTTAATAGATTTCCCACTACATGATTCAGATTTGAACCCTACATTCATCACGATGTTAATTGCAAGCGAACTTTCCTTTCTTTCTTTTACAGTTCATTAAGCAATAACTGATAAAGCTAAAGTTATATTTCTTCGAGAAAAGTTGTTGGAATCATTTCCTGTTTATAAAAGTTATGATTTTTTTCCAATTCTAAAAAGAAAACAATAGCCTGAACCAACCCAACTAGTCTTATGTACTTGGCAGGTCTTTTGACCGAGAATTATGCTAATAAAACTAAAGCTACTTCAAGAACATCTCTAATAGTTATTTGGAAAATTCCTTTTCTGCACATGGCTTCTATAATTGAGTGCAATCCATATTTAAATTGATATAACTAAAAAAAGAATCTCCATCACATGGAATAGATCTACCACCAAATTTTAGCAAATAAGCAGGACATGAAACTTTTACATCCTTCGTGCCCCCCAAGTGTTAGGGAAAGAAAACGAATCACCCTCTAGCATAGTTTAGATAGCTCTAATATAAAGATAATAGTCTAGCAAATTAGTTGGCCAACCATCTGCAGATTGGGAGGCTAGATGTACGCATAGTTGGATCAAATAAACTCAAGCAGAATCATTGTTTCAAGGGGTAAAGATGGTGTCATATAGGTCAAAATGGTACATTAAACTCTTGCCGCAAATGAACTGGTCTTCTGAAAAGTTATTCAAATTATAGGTCAATCAATTAGTGTTTCATGTTATTTCGAGTGAACACGAAATGTCAATATCTCTTTAGAGGAGCAAAACTACAAGCAGATACATATCGACAAACAACATTAAACTATCACATATCATAAGAATGAGAACTGCCACGTAATTACCCCGACAAGAAATAATAGTCATATCTTTCCGACTTCATTCACCAATCATATACCATAAAAACACAATGCTCCATGTAAAATGAGCTTGATCCAGAAGCACAAACCTAAAGCGACAAATTTCTAAACTGACACACTAATCCAGTAAGCAATACAGTATTAGTCAATAGTATAATGACGTGAGATCCAACAACAACAACATACCCAGTGTAATCCTACAAGTGGGATCTGGGGAAGGTAGAGTATACGCAGACCTTACCCCTACCTCGTAGACAATGACATGAGATCCAAAAATCAAAATTTTGATTCTCACATACAGCTCATATCCAAAACTTAAACTCATCCAGAGGAGAAAAAATCGAAACTTCAAGCAAAACTAACTCCCAAAATTCAAAATTCATGAATCTTTTTACCAATTATAAGCTTCTACCTTATCAATTAGTCGATCGGAAGCTATCTTATCCAAACAAATAAACTCAATTATGAACAAAACCAACAAAACAACAACCAATTCAGCTAAAGCAAAAACTTACCATCTTGTGTAATTAAAGGATAATCAGAGGCACTTAGATTAACAAACCAATCCCATCCACCATCCACCTTCAACAAAATCGATACCGCCCTTAGCATTGCCGCTATATTAGTTGAACCCATATAAGTAACTGGATCAGGCTTTCCAACCACATCCACATTCCCAAAAGCCTGAATTACTGGCACAGATTTCACTAACATCCCAAGCTTCCATCTTTCTTCTTCACTCCCATCAGTACCAATGTGCAACAAATACCTATTCCTAGGATGATACACAGCTAACAAAAGTCTAAAAATCCTATCACTATCTCCCCCTCCACCTGAAATGTAGTATGCAAAAGCAGGTGGATGCCCCGGCCCGTGATTCACGGGCGTGGCAAATCTTCTCTGTGATGAAAATGCATAGTATGATGAGCTAAAACCAGAAATGGAAGACAAAAATATCAAAAATGATACAAAAGCTGCACAAAAAAGTGCATATAACCATTTCTTTTCAGCTCCCATCTTTAAACTACTCTCAACATAGAAAAATAAAAATTCAATCTTTTTCAGAATTTTCCAAAATTCTGATCTGGGGTTGTGAAAAAAATGATTTTGGTATCAATGGGTTTAAGAATCTTTAACTAAAAATGGGTTCTTTCAAGATCTTTCAATTCAGTGAAACACAATTCTCATTAACTTCATCAAAATCAAGAACCTTTTTTTTTTCTTCTCAAAAATAGGATTTTTGAGATCTTCCAACAGTGAAAAAAAATACCCTTCTCAACAAATACTAAATCAAGAAAACACCCTTTTCATAATAGTAAATCATTAAACTTTCTGATATTTTTATTTCTAATTATAACAAAAAAATTGTGGAAATATGAATTTAGGGTTTGGGTTTGAAAGAGGTGTGTGTATATAATAAGTTAAAAAGAAGATGAAAAATTAAGCAAAGAAGATTCAGAAATGGAAGCAAAGTTTTTAAAAAAAATTAATTTTTTTATTTTTTTGATGAAATTGATATGGAAATCACTATTTTTGATCTATTAGCTAAGCAAATAAATAAAAATAGTACTATTTGTAAAAGGGAGATTTGTTGTATTACTCGCGGATAGAGAGCGTGGGAACACGATAAGGGCTATTAACAAGAGATGTGTTTATTACGTGCTTATATTGAGAGTGGGATTGATAAATCACAGGTGAATTTACTCAAATCTACTTTTTGTTGGAACTTTGGGAGTTGGGAGAGCTAAAAATTAAAACTTTTTTTCGTCATCGAATTCGAGAGCTATGATTAAAGATTCTACAATGTTATTGATAACTATTTTGGAATTTAAGAAATATACTTTTCAGTGGTATTCATGTTTGATTAGACACAAAATTTATAAAAAAAATTGAACTTCATTTAAAATATAACGTGTATTCATATTTGTCCTCTGAGTTAGTAGGAAATAGTAACAAAAAAATTCATCATTAATTCTATTTAGCGATAGGATTATAAAGAGACATTGTGGCTACAATAATTTAGTGGTGAAGTTCATAATCAATTTCAACTTTTTTTTAGTCAAATATGGTGATTTTTGTCCCCTCATGTTAGTTCCACATGTCTTTTATCTATTCTCATTGAACGACGATTAGAAATAACAAAACTAACTTTAAAAAGACTCGCATTGAATTTATGGATAATCAAGCTCAACTCGAACAAGTAATTTTCTATATCAATATGATGGCACTCTATCGTTGAGTTGTATCTCTTATGGTGACATTCTATCATTAAGTTGTATCTCTTATGGTGACACTCTATTGTTGAGTTGTATCTCTTCTCTATCTCATTAAAAATATAATTAACTAATTCTAAGTCAAATAATTGAAAAAGTAACTCATTGTCACTATTCTTAAACCCCTAGGAATAATGCCCAAATTAGTTTGATTTAATTATAAGTTGCTCGCCCATTGAAAATAGGATTGACTATCACTCTCCAAGAAATTGAGAGTTTGTAACTCGTAGATTTAAACATGTCATAATATTTATGTGACAAAAAACATGTTATTAAGTTGTTTAAAACTAAATTCTTCCAAATATAAGAAAATATGTCATTTTTTAAATCCCTCCCCCTATCCCCCTCCCCCCTTCCCCCCTTTTGGTGAATGCCAATTATTAAAAAGAGAATTATGAGAAATTTGAAATTTCTTTTAAAAAAAATTAAGAGTGATTAGATATCTTAACAATTTTAGAGAATAATGTATGTACCCTTTTGTTGAATGTTCTTTGCTTTAATTTTGTTTCATTCTCTTTGTTGCTACTTGTAAGATTCAGACAGAATTTTGCTAATTACAACTTTTATTTGAATGTCTTAACCAATATAGTTTATGAGTTTGAAACTTTGATTAATTGCTTTGATACTGAAGTTTTAACCTAAATGGGATCACCTAATTAACATGAATTATCTACACTAATGTATATAATGTGCATGTGAGTTTGCCATTTGTTATTGTTCACTCTCTTTCATCATCCCTTTTATCAAAATCATAAAAAAGATCATGAGCTTGTTTCTTATTTCATATTTTATTATTCTATATTTAATATTTATATTGAGGTTGAACTAAATTTAAATCGAATATTGTGGAATCTATTTTTGAATACGGCACTTCCAACACAAAAAAGTTTATTTCCAGAGAATGCATCTACTCGATGTTGTGTAGTTAGTAAAAGAAATTGGATCAGGTCATTCATACATTCATATAACGGAAAAGGGCCAAAAATACCCTTAGAGTATTTGAAAATGTTTAAATATACCCTTATTCATCTATTTGGCTAAAAATACCCCTCAATCCACCTTTTTGGCCTATTTTTACCTTTAAAACTTAACAGATTTTTTAAAATTATTATTATTATTATAATAGTGTTCTTCTTATTTATCTGGTTGGCATTGCTCCAATAATCTTTTAAACCACATGTTTGAGAAATCACTACTGCCTATTTTTCAGAAATTTGTGCTTAAGCAGAACACCTCCCTACTTCAATTTATAAATTTTCAATAATTTCAAATTAAAAACCTTTTCAAATAAATGGATGAGGGGTATATTTAAACCTTTTCAAATACTTCAGGGATATTTTTGACCCTTTTCCGTTCATATAATCTATCCAAACTCATATTAAAGAGACAATATATATATATAATATAATATAATATAATATTAGTAAAGAATATTCATATTAAGCCTTTAAAATCCTTTAATTTTTGAAGTGATTTCATATCTAATACTCAAACTTGACACTTTTAATTAAGACAAAGCCTAACATGATTATTAACTAATTAAATAATTAATCTTTCTTAGGTAACCACGTGTCTAGTATTGCCCCCACCCAACCTATTTTTTTTTATTTTTTTTTATAAACTTTAGGTTAGCTTTATGAAAACGATGGTATTTATGTTCGTGGCAATTGTACAAATCTTCAATATTCGATATGATTTTATTATATTAAATGAAGCAAGAATATATTTTAGAGTTCGTAAAGTTTAAGAAATGTGGAGAATTCCTATACATTTTTATTCAATATCTGTATAGGGTCCGATTAAATTTAGATTTGTGTATTGTAAGATTCATTTATGGGATAACGCTTCCATCCGAATCTTTTCCATTTTAATTTGCTCGAATTCGAGACTTTTGATTAAGGGTGAAGAAATCCTTTGTTAATTAATCCAGGAATTATTTATTTGAAAATAGAGTTCCCAATGAACTAGTTTTTGTTTGTTTGTTTTGGTGAAAAAATAAATAAATTATCTAAGATTTTCAAAATAAATAGTTTTTGGCTGAAGTAAAGTTAGGCAATCTGCCTTTGCCATATTTTGAAAAAGTTAAACAAAAAATGTAAGGCTTTGACCAATAAAAGGTGGTCATGGATTACATTACAATTTAGAAATAATTGAATTTGTCATGATTCATGAACCATATTGTCAAAAAAGAAAAAGAAAATGAAGAATAATTATAGAGAGGTCATTAGGGGTCGTTTCATTAAATAGTTTAAAGAGAAAAAAGACTCAAATATATCATTGGAATTTGAGCTATGCCATTAAAAATTTGACTCATTTATGTCATTTTTGTTTGAGAAAAGACTCATTCATGCCATTATTGGTTAATTGAAATGACATAAATGAGCCAAACTTTTAACGGATGGTATATATAACATTTTCTCAATGTTCGATAGCATATTTGAACTTTTTTCCTTTTAAAAAGATGATATAATTAATGACGTGACCGAATCATAATTGACCAGGTGTAAAAATGCTTTTACAAAACCGAAATTATTTTCAGTTAACAAATAATGACATAGATGAGGCTTTTCTCAAACGAAAATGATATAAATGAGTCGTACTTTAAATAGATGTCACAGATGAACCTTTTTTCAAAGTTTGATGACATATTTGAGTTTTTTTCCTTAAAATATTTAATCCGTATATATTGTTAACCACAATTATTGATCATCACTCCACCATTTAGTTATTACTATATCCATCATATTATCAATCATCACCACCAAATGCATGATGCATGTACTATCAACCACCATTATAAATCAACACCATCCCACATACTATTAGTCTTATCACCTCAACACCTACTTACATGTGTTAAACATAGAATTTAAGTACTATGATATATGCTCATTTCTTAAAATTAATTATTTTTATTAGCATTACACTCTTTTACACGAATAGAATTTCTTATACCTAAAACGTAGCTCCATGAATAATTGGATAAATTAGAGATTATGACGAAGGGGTCAAAGATTACACTATCTAATTTTGACTTCATATTCTGATATTTGCATAGAATAACTAGTATTTTAAATAATTTTTATATTTATTAGTTTTAAATAAATACGAATATTTTTATGTATTCAGATATTAAGATGTTTTTTTAATCATTTAATATTTAAGTTTTAATATAATATTTTAATATTTACATATACTTTTATTTTCAAATCTTTTAATTCGACATATATCTTAATATTCACTATTTTAAAACCATTGTTATTTTGATTTCGATTTTAAACACACTTTGTGGAAAAATTATCAAAATAGGAGTTAAGATTAATTAAAAATTAAATTGGCAATTTACAAGTTAATAGCAAAATTACTATCATAACCTTCATACCTTATCTCCTCCTGAAGGACACGTGTTCGTTCACAACAAACTTTTGTCTTACTCAAAATCCACAAAACCACGTCGTTTTACTCTCTATTTTTTTTTTTTTCGTTGTTCTTAAAACTGAACCACTGTAGTTCTGAGAGTGAGAAGAAGACGAACTAAAACGTGAACGGAGAAAATGTTGCCGATTACCGGCAAAGGCAGCGGAGTTGGCCAGTTATTGGCGGCAGTTACGGCGGCGCTACTGCTTCGACTTTTCTCGTCTCCTGGTCCGGCGATTGTACCGGAGAATGAAGATGTTCCTGATGACGGTGAGAGAGGAAGTGAAAATGACGAAGCTACGGTTACTGGAAAAGTACTTCCGGTTACTATTAGGTGGACTAATATCACTTGCTCTCTCTCTGATAAATCCACATATACGGTTAGTTCATTCATTGCATTTTTTTCGAATATAGATTGAATTTTCAACGTAGCATTTGGAGAAGTCAAGTGAACCAAAAAGCATGTGAGCTTATGTTGATAAAATGTTACAGTAGATTATTTGGTGAACTTATGAACAGTTTCTTCTATTTAGCTTTTTTTATTCAAAATTTTGTGTAATTAAGCTGAAATTGATGATAGCACTCAGAGCTTGTTGCCAAATTCTGTGTAGTAGAAATGTAGAATAACACAGACATTATGCCAGATGATGAACTTCTCTTCTGTTAATTTCATCAGTTTGCCTTTATCAATGATGCTTATATGTTTTAATTTATGTATATTAGATATAGATATTACCAGTAAACTATAATAGATATCGGTCCTGTTAAGTGACAGGGAGTGAGCAGTTATCTTAATAGTTGGATATATATATATATATATATTCTTTTATTCTCCCTTTAACTTTTGCTCATTTTGCTTTTTGAGATAACTAATTTCTGGTTATAGTGATTTAAGCAACATGCAAGTTTCCCATGATTGGAATTGTGTAGTTATTCTGAGGGCCAGATTCAAATGATATTGACGTTGACATTCAAAATCTTTCTGTATCTTTTCATCTTCCCCGAACTCTAGGTGCGGTTTTTGCTAAAAAATGTGACAGGAGAAGCCAAACCTGGTCGATTGCTAGCAATAATGGGTCCATCAGGATCAGGAAAGACTACTCTTCTCAATGTTCTGGCAGGTCAAACAAAAGCATCACCTAAGTTAAATTTGTCTGGTCTTTTGGACATCAATGGGGTGCCATTTTCAAACAAAATATACAAGTACGTCCACTGTCAATTAGACTGATTACTTTTCTCTTGAGAGAAATTCTTAACAAGATGATGGAATTTTTTGCTCCTACAGGTTTGCCTATGTTAGACAAGAAGATCTTTTCTTTTCCCAGTTGACTGTTCGAGAAACTCTCTCTCTTGCAGCTGAACTGCAGCTACAGGGCGTATCTTCAATAGAAGAGAGAGATGAATATGTGAACAATCTATTGTTTAAAACAGGTTTGGTAAGGTTTCCCTCTGTCTTGCCGTGGTACTTAATGTTTTATATAGTACATCTCACATCCAACTTTTAATATGATGAACTAAACATCCGATACTGAACAAAATAGTTTTTTGGTTAATATCCATTGTATTACAATTTTACACTATAATCTCTGAATAATTTGTCCATGAACAAATAATCCCTTATCCCATGTTAATTCCCCTTTCATCCTTTAATGTATTTGCTGCTCTATCTTCAGTTTTTGCTTCTTGAAAAATCTGGAATCTGTTAGTATTACTTCTGCATTTAGCAGAGAAATCTCTCTACTTTGTCCTCAGTAGTGTTGGTTTCATGTCTCTTTAAAAGGTCAGTTGTGCTGATTCACGCATTGGTGATGCAAAAGTTCGTGGAATTAGTGGAGGTGAAAAGAAGCGCCTGTCGCTTGCATGTGAGCTTATTGCCAGTCCATCTGTAGTTTTTGCTGATGAACCTACCACTGGTAAGTTATGCTACTGCTTTTGCTAGTCCATGTTTGCTGGCATTATGCTTTGATCATAATGGTATCATCCAATTTTTCTGCCTTTATTCAACTCAGTTGACCATTGAGTATTTTGTCTGGTTGGCATTATATTTTTTATTAATAACTAGTCATTACAACATTTTTAGAAGCACGTATAAACCAAGGAGAGTCTTTATAAAATCAGAGGTTTTGAAGTAGGATAACTATAGATTTCTGGCCACTATGCTTCCCTGTAGAGTGTAGTCTTCTCTATGAAGTTAAAATAGCAGGGACTCCCAATTTTCACTTTTATCTCATCTATCTTTCACTTATACTGGTGCTTACCTGCTGGCCACAACCATTATCCAGTTGTGCTGACTCCTTAATTACATGACTGTGTCAAATTTTCATGTAGTGGAAGTCAGAATAATTATTATCGGATGAGATGCATAAAAATATGTTGAGCTTGCGTAGGCATCCAAATCCTGTCATTATATGGTTCTAGAGAAGTCTAAAAAATGAATCTGAATATTTTTTCTATCCTTGTAGAGGCTTAATTAGTTCTTCTACTTGCGCAGACAATATGCTGAACTCAATAATGTCCAAAAACAAATGTTTGTTTATGGTGCTATTAAGGACTTCAAAACCATTATCTGGGGTTCTGTATTCCTTGTGCTGTTGTACTGTCTGGAAATGTGTATGCTTGATTCACTTTTATGTCAAGGAAATCTTGTGGGGTCTTATTTAGATATATGATACTAATTTCGAAGTACTTTTGTATGTAAAACAGTGCATTTGGTTTTAAAGCTTCTACATGTAGAAGGCGAAGGAATAAACATATAAAATGAAAGCTAACAAGATGAGCTTCTGGTGGAAAAACATTTAGACTGGAGCTAAACCAATATCATACATTTATTAGTTAATGACTTGATGAATATTTTCTCCTCTTTTCATATAGAATTCATTTATGCATCTTAGTTTTGTCCAGCTATTCTCTTGTATATTAGTGGTGTTTTTTTTGTAAGGATCTTCTACGTTAATGTCATGCCTCTTTTGTTAATGGTTTCGGTGTCTGGATTCCGTTTTAGCCTCCTACAATGGAGGTTCAGCTTGAAAGCTAGATGTATTATGTTTAACTTACTTTGAATCATTCACATAGTAATAATAGAAAGTTTTCCACCCAAACTTCTAAAAGATATGAACTATCAACTTTCCTCGGTGGCAGTTGTGAGATATTACTAGCTCTTTAAATCTAGGAGGAAGTACGTTTATAATTTAGGAAAAAATTGATTTTAGTAGAAACAATTGAATATATTATTGAAGTCATAATATAATGCGAAGACAAGATTTTACTTCAATGGTTGCTTGTTCACCTTTTTACTCTTTCCCCACAAAACCCTGCTTTCAGGACTTGATGCTTTTCAAGCAGAGCGAGTGATGGAAACCTTAAGACAACTTGCACAAGATGGACATACTGTTATATGTTCTATACACCAGCCTAGAGGTTCTGTTTATGCAAAATTCGACGACATTGTTCTGTTGGCAGGGGGCTCGCTCATTTATGCTGGTCCTGCACGTGATGAAGTACTAGCGTACTTCTCGAAATTCGGGTTTGTTATATGATCGATTCTTAAAATTACTTATATAATTTATATAACCTTATAGTATTGTGCTTTGGTTCTCAATCAGGCATTGTATTCCTGGAACTGTAGCTTATTTGTGCGGTTTGTGGTCTGACAACATATATGTCTACATGGTGCCTGTTAATTGGAACATGTATTCTTTCAAGTAGAGCTAAATGTCCTTTGATAAACTTGATGGTGATTTTAGTGTCACATTTTATTCTTAAACACATAGATATCAAGTTAGAATGTGGTAAGGCGAAAATCATAGATGCTATATCTATCTATAAGGAGAAGAAATCTTGTAAAGAAGGGGATTCTTATATGTAGAATAGGTACTTCGATCTTGGAACGAGCATGAAGTAGCATGATAAGGAAATACCGTTTATGAATTTAGGGTGCGAGTTGCAACACTTTATGATGTAAACATATACTCTTGGTTTTTCTTTCTGGTTATTTTTGTGGGGGAGGGTGTGGGGCGAGGGATGTGTACATATATGTGTGCGTGCACACATGTGTGCTTGTGTAAATTTATGCATTTAAGTTCAGCCATTGCCATATGGATATGGAGCCAGCTTAATTTCCTATGATTCACGTGAAGTGAAAACTGCAATTTGTTAATCAAGTATTGATGATGGTTACTAAATGACAGGTACATTTGTCCAGATCACGTAAATCCTGCTGAATTTTTGGCTGATCTAATATCTATAGACTATAGTTCGCGAGAGAGTGTATATTCTTCTCAAAAGAGAATAAATGGTCTAGTTGAGGCATTCTCAGAAAAGATACCAGAGGTTTTATATGCAACTTCACTTGTAAGGGATAGCTCGAAGACCCATGTGAACTTCCAAAAGAAATCCACATCACGCAAAGGTGGTTGGTGGAGGCAGTTCAGGTTACTTCTCAAACGTGCATGGATGCAAGTGAGTTCCATCTATCTAATTCTCATCCGATGTCACTAACCTGTTTTAACGGGAATTTGGAAGTAGTTAACATGCTGATTATAAATAGCGCTGGAACTATAAATCATATAAATAGCAATGATCACTGATAAGGAGAAGTTCGTTCATTTGTCTGGAAAATTTAACAGATGTAAATTGGAGAATTTTAGCCTGTTGTGTGCCATAGGTCATTTGTTCGAGTCTAACTGCATTATCATGCTATGTAGCTAGTTAGAGCTTACCCTATCTCCAATAGATATGATTTATTTATTTTCTTGCAGATTGAGGACTTCCTTCAATCCGTTTCTTATGCAAAAAAGAAAAAGAAAAAGAAATTGATACTTGAGCAATTTGCATTTTTTTGGTTTTGGATCTATTATAATTGCGATCAATTAAATTGATGAATAGGCTTCTCGTGATGGACCAACAAACAAAGTTCGGGCAAGGATGTCAATTGCTTCAGCTTTGATATTTGGTTCTGTATTCTGGAGGATGGGCAGATCACAAACGTCAATACAAGACAGAATGGGATTACTTCAGGTGAGAAATGCCAGTATATTTTATCAGGTCCTGTCAATAAGATTAATGTAGCGTCAACATGTACTCTTGATTGCGCGTGAATAGGAAGAGAGTAACTGTTCTTTTCCTCGAGTTTTCTGTGCTCAAAAGCAATATTTTCTTATTCTTTAAAGTTTAACCAATTGCTCAGCTAATAATCTGTGGGCAAGTAACCAAAATTGGGTGAAGATGCCATACTTCCTGCGATTAAAAAACATCAAACATGAAAGTACAAGTGCCAAATTGATGAGGCGATGGGGTTCCTAATCAATATCCTTCCAATTTTCATGTGTTCATGCGTAGGTTGCTGCAATAAACACTGCTATGGCTGCTCTCACAAAAACAGTTGGTGTCTTTCCCAAGGAACGAGCAATTGTTGATAGAGAGCGTGCAAAAGGGTCTTATGCTCTGGGACCATATTTGCTTTCCAAGTTGATTGCTGAGATTCCTGTTGGAGCAGCATTTCCTCTACTCTTTGGTGGCATCCTATACCCAATGGCTCGACTTCATCCTGCCATTTCTAGGTGAGTTTACACTGTTCGTGAGTTGTACACATATATGCGTTGCTGATTAGGGTGAAGCTATTAAGGCTATTTCATGTGATCTCCCTGAATTCAAGCATGTTTTTCTCAAGGACAGAGGTTTCCCTGCTTTAAGAAATTCTTTTTTTGATAACCGAGAAATTCCCAGGGCCAGTGATGCAAGATTTAGAACTCGGTGGATCATGGGCGCTTTGAGTAATTACAAAAGAGATCCTAAGAATGAAAAGATCTAAGTTACTAGCTGATCTCTGAGGCTGCTTTGAGTAAAGTATGGAGAAACTGCATGTCTATGCATTACTTGGGAGAAGAAAGAGAAGGCTTTAAGCTACAATACCTTAATAAATACATCAACTCAAGCTCAGAAAAAACTTAGCATTCAGAAAGACAACTTTTAATATCTTTATTAGAAATATCCACGTTCAAGTAATTTTTATAGGTTGAATAGCAGCAAAGGATTATCATCTCAGTTATAATCAGTTCATCTATTTTTATTACAAACGAGGGATGTGGTTAACATTTTATGGATTGTCAAAATCTTTCTTGAACAAAGCAATTGAAATGGGGACACATGTATGCATAGTTTTCTTCTTGCGTTAACTTTCTGAGCATCATATTAATGACTCCATACCGTCAGTAAGATGTCATATAAGCTTCTTCATCAGTCACCTTGCTGAGCGCATATTTGCCAGCTTCAGCGAAGGTATATAATATGAAGTTTTACTGTGCCTTTATTGAGAAAAGGGTCGTCGTAGTCAATCTTTTTGCACTATGGCATTCATTCGTTGTTTCTTGCATTCACTTTCCGAATTTTAGTGGTCCTGTGACTTTTCCCCCCTCCAGTGACAGATGCTATCTGTAGCTTTTGGTAAATGGTATTTCAATAAAATGAGACACAAGCATTTTGGTTGAAGAAAGAGGTTGGAAACTAGAATACACTCCACATTGAGTGCTGAAACTGTTCTACTTTGGTTTGTAGATTTGGGAATTTCTGCGGAATTGTGACGGTGGAGTCTTTTGCTGCATCTGCAATGGGCTTGACTGTGGGAGCTATGGTTCCAACGACTGAAGCTGCATTAGCATTAGGTCCCTCTCTTATGACAGTTTTTATTGTCTTTGGAGGTTACTATGTCAATTCAGACAACACACCAATTATTTTTCGGTGGATTCCTCGAGTTTCGCTTATAAGATGGTACTAAATATCCCTTCATATGCCAGAGTACTTGGCCATTCCTTGAGTCTACTAGTCTTTCTATCCAAGGACTTCAATAGTTGGCGAATTTCTTGCTACTTTCAGGGCGTTTCAGGGGCTTAGCATCAATGAATTTAGTGGCCTTCAATTTGAGCATCAAAACACATTTGACATACAGTCTGGTGAACAGGTGAGTGAAGACAAAGGACTCCTTTTTACCTCATAAGATTCTCCTTTGAATTGCTCTACTATCTTTTGTAGAAATTTTTATGTATGGACATCAATTTTTAGATCATTGAACTAAAACTTCCAGTTAGATGGCAAAAGCTTCTCTTATTTACCCAGAAAATCATGTTGGTGTATTGACTCCTTGTGCAAACCTTAGGAGGCTTAGGTGCAGAGGGAACTAAGGTTAGCTCTAGATGGCTCGTGAACCTTTTACGTCTGAGTATTCGCATGACCATTTAAGGACTAGTCTATGACTGATAGGCACAAAAATTAAGGTTAACATGATGAACACATTGTTATATATAGCAATACTGCAGTCGTGGTTTTGTTTTTTCCATTTTCTTTTTCTTTACTTGGAAACGTATTGTTTTGGTTGTTTTCCTCCTTTTGTTGTTCCTCAGCATCATGCATCAGTTTGACACCTGGCCAACTTCTAACCTAAACTAGCTTCTATGTTCAATTTAGAGTTATCATTTTAGATTAATGCTAAACCAAGGTGATAAT
Source organism: Solanum etuberosum (assembly GCA_029582245.1). Lineage (NCBI taxonomy): Eukaryota > Viridiplantae > Streptophyta > Magnoliopsida > Solanales > Solanaceae > Solanum > Solanum etuberosum. The sequence goes on from JAJONR010009857.1 coordinate 21,731, forward strand.
AAACATAGATAACTGGCAACCTGGAGAGTTGAAGTCAATACATACCTGAAATCTGTAGTAGACAACACTAAAAGAGCTTCACATTTCAAAAAGTGGGATTACTGCTCCCTCTTGGATCTTCGGGAGGTGGTTCCATTGCAAGAAAAATATTACTCACTGTCCGAACTTCAAGATTGAATTCACCATGTCCTCTCTCCCTTCATCTTATGTTTGCTGATCAAAATCCCCAAGCATTGGCAGTGAATCAAGTTGTTTTCATCCTTGAATGGCAACATCTTGAATTTCGCTTCTACAGGTACTCGAGCGGCTATCATTTGGAGGCAGCCGAATAGGTGATACCATTATTGCTCAAAGTAGAATTCTCATGTTTTGGTATTACACAACGTATCTTCTCCTGGAGAAAAATAAGCCCAAGTATCAACGGCTTGAACCTCCACCACGTCTCAAAGATATCGAAGAAGAGCCAGAGGAAGAGGCAAAGCTTCAGCCCGTAAAGGATGATGATTTGCCTGAACCAACTCAACAAGTTGAATCTCCTCCCTCAGATGAAGGTAAACCCGACGAGCAGCAGGAATCTTCTCCTGCTGATCCACTTGATCTGTTTACCCTTGACGGCTTGTAAATTGCTTGGGAAAAATGGATGATGTTGATAACAAAGATGTGCGACTTTTTTATTGATTTATCTCCTACAGGTGCTAATCAAAAGGAGATGCTTGTGCAGTAAAGGGAGGTCTTTCTTATGTGAGCTATAGCTAATTCTACTAATATGCAGTAAATTTCATCTCCTTCCTGTTATCTTTAGGGTCCAAAAGCATTAGAAACTCCATGAAGATCGTCTCGACTCCCGAATAGTCGTGAAGTATGGTAAATATGATCTGAACTCTAATGTAAAGTTTGAACTTTTTAGCCTATTTTCATAACCAAAAAAAAAACTCACTGTTGATTGGATCATTGGAATCAAATAATTTCTATGACAAGTTTAGTAGGTCGTGTTAAATGGCATTTTTCATCCTTGACATGTATGGTTTTAATCGTTACTAGACTCCACCCGTGGGATTACACCAGGTATGGTTGATATAATATGCCTTTCCATATCCTCTTTGTTGATTCAGAAAAGGTTATTTAGGATTGTCGTTGCACCCAAAACTATGATCTAGTTGTCAACAAAGAGGATTTTAGAGTGGTAGTAGTTTGTGTTTGGTTAAATTATTATAATCACTTTGTTATAATAATAAAGAAAAACAGAAACAAGAATGATAAATTGCAGATCTCAAAACTGAATACATTTAACGTTGACCAGAATCATATTCGAATTTGTACTTTAAAATGAATTTTATTAATTAATTCATTGACAAAGTTAGTCAACGTCTTCTAGGTTTGGGTTGAGCACGTCTTAAAACTGAAATAATTATTGCAGGATTTCTATAGTCAACTATAACATGGAGTTTAACATTGAAATGTTCTTGATTTTAATATTACGATATCGATAAGAAAATAAATTGTTCAAGTAGAGACTAGTATAATTCAATTCAACATTTTGTTCCTTGGAGAGGTATAGCTAGGCGTGAATAGCCAACCATCGTACTGTAAAAATTGGATAGGTTCGATCTATAGTCATTTTCTTTGGATTAATATTCTGTTATAGTTATTTCCATCTCAGTTTTGCGTCAGCCAATAAAATAATAATACTATATAGTATGGAAATTAAACACCCTGGTGATCTGGTCTTTCCAACTACTTTCTGATTTCATTTTCAAAAATAAACAAGTGAATAGTTTTTTAATTTATTGTTTAATAGATATTTTACATTAAAACGTCCAACCCTACCTGAAAAATAAAATGGGAAGATACAGAGAACTAAATATTAAAAAAAGAACCGTCTTGCACAAAAGTCAAACCATATCACCTGAATGACTAGGTGAATTTATGCACTAATATTTATTTAACATCTTGTAAAAAATATTCAGAAAAATACCATGTATAAAAATGTTTGATAATAAAAACTTTTAAAATTTATAGTATTTCTTCTGTGTCAATTTATATGATAGTGTCAAACTTCTTTATTTTAACCGTAAATTTTGACATATTATCTTTAAGCATATTCAGATACTACATCAAAAGTACGGTGATTCCCGTTGCCCATTATATTTGCAAGTTGCAAGACTAAATCATATCTTGACCATGTCTACTTGACAAATGATAAAATCTAAACTATTTTTCTATTAATTATCGGTGATGCCAGTTAATATAACACGGTTTTGCCTAATCATCTTTTGGCTTAATACTTTTAAATTAATAATTAATTAACATTACCCTATATCCCCAACATCTATAAATACAAACACCCAAAGCCTATTATAACTCAAATCTCATTTTTCAATATTTATACAATTCTCAAAATTAATTGATCACTCTAACTAATGGCAACAACATCAACTTCTTTTCTTTCATCTTCTCCATTTTCATCAAGAAGAAAATCATCATCACGAAATTTGAGGACAACGACGTTGGCAATGGGGAGAGAAACTCAGGATCGAAACTACTATAATGGTCGTATTGTAGATGAGAACTTAATTATTCTACGTAAGAGAATTCATGAGATGAAAATGATCGAAAGGAATTACGAGCCTCCATCTGATTGGATGGATTGGGAAAAGAGTATATACGCTAATTACGACGCAAATATTTGTCAAGCATTGGGATTGTTGCAATCTCAATTGATGGATACAAGACCTAGTTTGGTTTTGGGCATGGCTGCACTTATTGGATTAAGTGTACCTACTTCAACTATTGTGATCTTATTTCATTTGATTGAGTTAACCAAGAGAATTTTAGCTGGATAATATATTGTTAGAAGTTGTTTCTGTAACGATTCAAACTCAACTATCAAAATATTGTCTGCTTTGATTTGATCCAATCGATAGCTTTACGATTTTATTCTCAAAAGACATCTCAATAGTTGAATTATCGATTTCACTTATATATGGGATTGTCCCTAACTTTTCTTGTTATAATTTCATTTTTTATTTTCCTCTTGGGATATGTTTTAGTCATTCCTAGAATAATATTTTTAAGATTTTCTTTTTGGCATGTACAATATATATAACACAAAGAACAAATACAAAATCTTTATTCTTTTCATTCTTGGTTCAATAGAGTGTCTGGATTTAGGCAAATTGGTTCTTTATTGTTTTTTTTTAAAAGAAAATTGTTCAATGTTCAATATTTATATTGGGATGTTATTAAGTTAGATTCACTTCGAAAAGTTTCATGTTTGGGACAAACCATTCCCAAATAAATTAAAGTTTCATACCTATGGGAGGAGTCAAGTGGGAGCGAGAGAGTTCATCCGAACTCTTTTCGGTAAAAAATACACTGCAGTAAAATTATATGTAATGCATGTGTAGAAGATATTGAATCCTTTTGTTTTTTATCTTCTTGTATTTACTTTTTCTTATTTTGAACTCTCTTAGTAAAAATTCTGATTCCGCTATCCCGTGCCCACCAAATTCTCTTTCCCAAGGAAAAGACAATTTAGTACTTATGTGCAATCATAAAAATAGACAATTTTCAGAGTTACATGTTTTCCTAGTGTTGCCCTAGCCATTGATATCCAATAAAGTAAAACTTGCATAAATCAAGACTCCCCAGCCATGGATTTAGGATTTGTACTTTTTAAAAAAATGATTTTTTAGTTTTATTTCTTTTTATTCTTTTAAATTTTGAACTTAACTTTTTTTTTTTTTTTACTGCCAATCATTGATAAATAAGGGTAAATATTACTAACATATATTTACCATTTGTTACAAGTAAAAGAATGTGTAATCATATCGTCTAAAAATTAAAATTTATGACGATTTAATTCAAAGAGAGATATCACGATTAAAAACTTAAGTTTCAAGAAATAAGATAATAAGATATTCCATATGGCACAACATTAATCATCCACATAATTATAAGAATAATTAATAAGATCATAACTGTCCATCTCATACATTGCAAGAATAATTAATCATGTAGAGAATTCATCCATCACTTTCTCCAAAAACCCTATTTGTGCCACATACCAAATTCAACATTTTTTTAAGTTCTCACATGATGTTCAGTACTCGCTTTGGGGCCAATCGACTAATTTGAATTTGTACCAAAAGTGTCACTGGAAGTAAAAGGAGGTGCAGATCAATTCGACTTTTCATTTTGCCATATAGAGATATATAGTTTGCCCTGAGTTAAGATACGAAGTTGGAAGAGAATGTCAATATATCAATTCATCTTCATCAAAGGCCAAGATAATCTCCAATCCATAAATTCAATTATTTCTCCTCTCTTTGCTTCTGAGGCAGTCTCTTGCTATGCGTCATTCTTGATAATTCATAGCTAAATAGCTCCCAGCTACATGAATTTTCTTATAATCCATCGCTAATCTGAAACTAAATGAAATTAGGATGAGATTTTGTTGTTTAGCTATGAATTTTTTTCCGTCTCTATACACAATCTGCTGCAAATAAATAAATAAATTCAGTATAATTGATTTGTGAAACCAATTAATGAATTAAACACAAAGTAAATAAAATCAAGAAATTGGCTCAGAATATATGAAAATGTCACATAGAGAAAAAACTACTACAAGGTAAGTTTAAGGTTTGCTTCTTTCAATCTATAAGGAAATAAAAATTGAAAGAATCGAATGTAAATTCTATATACTGACAATATATAATATTCTTACATCGTCAAATTAAGTAACCTTTAATAATATAGTAACACCTAAGTGTTTAGTTATAACACACATAATTTATTATAACATGTTAAATTATATAAATAGCTTACATAAATTCAAACTATATATTGGCACATTATTTTGCTATATGCATGAAAAATTAAGGAGTAGTGGATTTATAATAGGGAGCTCCCTTCAGTCCAAGACGTGACAACGCTAGCTAAACATAGCTCACGCATCGTTGAATCTCAAACACGTCAATTTCCAAAAATACTTGTTGACGTGCTTGAGAATCAACGAGTCGTCAGCTGTGTTTTTAGCCTTCGACTGCCTCGGACTGGACCGGAGAGAGCTCCTTATTTTCTCCATTTGCCCTAAATAGAAGAAGAAAATTTCAATTAAATGCAAAAAAAAATAAAAAAAAATAATAATATCAATTCATACTTGAAACTACAAAAAGAAGAAGAAGAAAAACATGCATGGGACATAAAATAACACTAGAAAAATTAAATTTTAAATTTTGCTATATTATATATACTTTTAATTTATGAGTGAAGTGTGTATGAGAATGGCAAGTGCAAGTTAAAGAAAGAGAGAAATATATAAAGAGGGAAATTGGGAACATGAAAATCCAAGTGTAGATTTAGAGCAGTGTACGCAGCCATATAAATAAATTATAAAATCTCTATAGTTTAACTTTTGTACGCTGACGTTATAAAAAATATTTATACAATCAAAAGTTATGTATAAGATAATTACAAGTAAACTTTTTAATAAATAATTATAAAAAGTATAGGTTAACCTGCACTGACTACTTGACTACTGATGGTATAATCTTTTCTACATTCTCTCTCTATATATAATATCTTAGTATTCTCATCATTCCATTTTATGTGGCAAGATGGCGAGTACCAAGGTCAATGTAATCTATTTTACGTGAAATTCAAACCTAGGTTCTTTAATTTTTCTTCTTCCTAAAAACTAATTACACATTCAAAAACTATATGAAAGTACAATAATGATAATAACTGATAATTCAAAATATTTCAAAATAAAGCATAATCAAAGTTTATCTTTTTTACTCACAAAATACAATTGGTAAATTTAACTATGTCTGATACGACATTACATTTATCAATTGTACAAGTTGACAATTTGTATAGGCAAAAAAACAAAAGACCTCGTACACTCGTTATACATCAAATCAAACAGATGTATGGTAAAAAAAAATAAAAAATTAAGACATTAAAGGTAACTAAGTAATTTTTGGCACAAGATAAAAGAAAAATGAGATTAAGATGGTTTGAACATGTAAAAAGAAATGTATGAATGCTTCAATGTAAAGCTGTGAAAGGTTGGTTATGGATAATGTTAGGAGAAAAATTGATAGATTGAAGAAGTGTCGGAGAGATGTGATTAGTATTCATAACAATACTCTTATCTTGATTGTCGATTTTTGTTACTACATGTTATTTATTGTACTTTCATTATAATAGTATTTATATTGTTGTAGTTATTGTTCCTTTTTTTTAAATCAAAATATTTATCATGTTATCTTTAGTATTTTTTCGTGACCTCTTCACTCTTTAAAAAAAATCCAAACTGCTTTGATATAGTTTTTCTTGAGCAGAAGATCTGTCGAAAATAGTGACTAAGAAACAAAAGAAGTCATCACTAGGAATAAAATATGTGTATCACTTATGAAATTACACTATATTTAGTAAATTAAAGGGTAAAATATAATATTGGTTTACCAAAAATAATTGAGAGAAAATAGGACAGATCTTTGTGTTTAGACTGTAGTTCCATAGGAATAAAAAAGCAAATGGTAAAAATACCCTATTTAGCTTTTCTCCCCAACCACATGATGCAATTCAAAATAAGTACATATTTTTTCTCTGTTTTTTTAAAAAAATAATCATATAGTATTTGGAGTTTTCTGACCCGATTAATTTAAATTTACCCCCATTAAGATGATGCTCTTGATTAAAAAAATCTCAATTTTCAGAGCTAAAATTCAAAATCCTTGATTATGAACGGAAATATCCAATCCATCCAGAAATAACTTTATTTTAACATAAACTTCAAGAAATTAAAAAGAAGTACATAAATTTGCTGAAATTTTGTTGTCAAATTATAGGTATAAGCGGTTGTGATGACTTATTTTTATTTCTTACTCGATGTTTGATATTATATTAGGAATATGTCTAACTTAAATTCATGTTGTATAAGGTTAATTAAAAGAGCAAGTTCTTCCTATCAAGAGTTTTTTCACACATAAGGATCAAACTTGAAATCTTTAACTCGTATCTCTTCATGACTTCAATCCTTGGGCTATGCCATGATCAAACTCAAAAATGTATGTAGCATATAAATTTGTGTTATGCCTTTTATATAATATTTTTTTTCGATATGAGATTCATTTAAAGTGTTACATAAACCTTTTTTAAAAAATTTATCAATCAAGAAGTTTGTCAATCTTTTTCTTGACCCGCCTTTATGAGCCCGCCCTCAAATATGACAATATTCATATCATAAACTTAGAGACGAGGACATATAATATAAAATCAAATATAGAAAATATAGTAACAAATTAGTCACAATTTGAATGAGCATACCACAAATTCAAACTCTAATAATTTTTTGGTCACAACCCACAAAGTGAAAGTTGATTTTCTTTTCTCCCTTCAGAGGAAACTAATTTTTTATGTTCGATATTAGTGTTGGAATTCAAGTAAATTTTGATATACGCATTGTAGGAACCATTTTTGAAGGTGAAATTCTCAATAAGAGTTTTTATCCTTTTAAGGGGCTCAAACATGATTTTAAGTAGGGGAACTATGTAAAAAAAATAAAAATTGAACAACTAGACCATATTATTGTAGAGTATAGTACAGTAACAATACGTGACATCTCAGTTTAAGATTAGAAGTCTCACATCAATAAAATACAGGAGAGATGTTGAGTGTATAAGTAAGTAGGTCTTACATACTAATGATATGTTTTAAAGTCATGTGGGTCTAGGCAGAAAACGGACAATATCACTAGTGATCTTAGATGTTACAAATGGTATCAGAGTCACTCTTGTGTCAGTTTTGTTGATGTGGGTCATGCGGTGGGGCAAGCCTCATCGAGGACGTTGAGTCCATAAGATGGGGGTGTATGTGACACCCTAGCTTAAGATAAGAAGTTCTACATCGGCAATACATGATTGAGATATTGGATATATAAATAAGCAACCTTACACACTATAGTGACGTGGTTTAAAGTTGTGCTGGCCTAGACTCAGAGTGGACAATATCACTAATAAATTGGACTATTATACAATATATTCAGTATAATTTCACAAGTTAAATATAATGAGGAAAGTGCGGGGTATGCAATCTTATCCTATCTCGTAAACATATATAAAGAATCTATTTCCAAAATCATGTTGAAACTACCCTACTAAGGTTAATAGAGGAAATTCCAAAAGAAAAGATCAAATGAAGACACAAGTATTCATGGGAAAAAAACAACATATGGATCCATCAACTATATAGTAAGTTTATGATGAGTAATATAAGAATGCATTTTTCACCTTAAAAAAGGAACCAAAGAAGAAAATAAAGAGATGGAAATTATGTGAAGTTTGGTGCAAAATGGATGAGTTGACAGATTGAAATGACAAGCCTTACTGCATATAGTGTTTGAAAGGGGTACTTTCTTGTCCCACACATCATGGGAATCCTAAGAAAAATACAACAACCTTTGAGTCATCTAAAACATCAAAATTACTTTTGAAAAAAAAAAAGCCTTACAATATCTAACATCAAAAAAATAAATATCTTGGGATACTATAATGTATTTTTTTCTGAAAAAAAGGACAATTTTTAGTTGCTTTTGGAGTTTGAGATAGATGCATGGTTAGAGAAGAACTATATAGTTAGTTTCAAAATATCTAGTTAGTTCCTAGTTCAAACTACTCCGTCCCTTTGTCTAAAAAAGAATATCATCTTTTTAGATCATATATTATGAAAGTCTTTTCTAATTATTATTTTTCTATGTCTAGTCAAATAGTATCACTAATTAGAATAAAGAGAGTGATATACAATGACATTATACAAGAATTTTTTTTCAGAATTATCCATTGAATGTGTCGTTAGTAATTCGATAAATAAGGCAAGTAACATGCTAAATATAAATAGTGCAAAATATTTAATATTGTCAGTGTATATTAGTTATATCCGTTTGAGCGTTGGGGAAGGCTCTACTAACATTTAAGTTTAACTTATATATACTGATGGATTTGAAAAAGTGTTTACATTATCAAGCCACAGAAACACATTTATCAATAACCCTTCATAAAAATCTAAATTTATAATCGTGAAAATAAGACAGGTTACCAGCTTACAACTTTGGTCCATTCGCGCAGTTGGTAATATGTTTAAAGTTGGGCTTACTTGATATAACCCACAAGGTTCAGTTTGGGCTTATTGGCATCTTTTCTTTTTAAATCAAGTGGGCCATTAAGCAAACAAATTGGGGGTAGTAAAACTATTGGGCTTGAGTAAAAATGGGCCGCAAATTTGACTTGGGTTAAATATGGCAAACTATGGGTCCAAAGTGCACAAATACTCGATTTTGGGACACTAATATTTAAGCCATATTCGTAGTGCATAAAAAAAGAGGAACTTTCACATATAGCCACTCAAAAATAGCCTAATTACTCTCCATAGCTATAGTTTGATAATTACAATTCGTAGCTACATGTTATAGGGAGGAGAGAGGCGAGCGAGACTGGGAGAGAGAGGAGAGAGGCGAGCGAGAGAGGGCAAAGAGTGGGAGAGAGGTGAATTGTGTATGTATATCGGTTAGATAATTGTATATTATACATATGTATTTGCATAAATGGCAAACGAGATTGGGAGAGGGAGGAGAGAGGCGAGCGAGATTGGGAGAGAGGTGAGCGAGAGAGGGCATAGAGTAAGAGAGAGGTGAATTGTATATGTATATCGATTAGATAATTGTATATTATACATATGCATTTGTATATATGGAAAGCGAGATTGGGAGAGGGAGGAGAGAGGCGAGCAAGATTGGGAGAGGGAGGAGAGAGGCGAGCGAGAGATGGCAGAGAGTGGAAGAGAGGTGAATTGTATATGTATATCGGTTAGATAATTGTATATTATACATATGTATTTGTATATTCTGGCGAATTTTACATATACAAACGTGACTAATTATACAAACTCGAAGTCAGCCCACGTAATTAATGTATAATGTTAGTCGCGAGTGGTAATTATAGAAAACTATAGCTATGATGAGTAATTAAGTAGTATAAGTTTGCTTAACCGCGTAATTTTCCCATAAAAAATGTCACTGTTATCCATTGACATTATACATTGTTGTTTACTTTAAGATGTTCACTTTTCTCTGAGCTTAAGTTCATGCACAACTATATTGTTCGGACCCTTCAAAAATATTGTCACACCCGTATTGGATCTTCCAAAAATGCATAGCTTTTGAAGGATCCGACACCCATGCTCTTGACGTTGACTAATGCAAGTTTACAACATTTCTTAGTTCCAATACTCATATTTTTTGGAACTTCACTTTCTTTTTGCTTCTCTATGTTGCACAGAAGACATTATTTCTTTTTCCGAAATCAATTGGCTGACTAATTTGAATTCATATCGTGTAGAAGGAGGTAGCTATTGTATGTCTAAGAGTCATCAGTTGAATACACTATGTATGTAGGCCGAATGTTATTTTTCATACATATATATACTATAACCTTGAAAGTACTCTTGAACATCCTTAACAAAATTTCTGACTTCGCCTAAAGCACACTAAAGGTCAAAATAACTTGTGTATGACTAACGTATACTTGGATATGGTGCGTCATCTTATTTATGTCAAAGTAGAGAACTTCTACATAACTTGTTTTATGCTTATTTCACACGCAATACACGTATATGTTTTTGTCTCTCTATCAAGGGAAATTGAAATGTTTCTTTTAAAACATAAACAAGATCCTGGAACTAATAATTCATTTAGCACAATAATCTTTGGCACATAGAATAGTGATATATTCATATTTGAATTGATTGACAAATAATTTGATCAATACGTCTTGTAATAACATGGACAGTGAAAAATAATGTGATATTATTTCAAGTAGCCTATTGGGCCTCTGGGTATGATTAGTGATAACCCAATGGGCCTTAGTGTTTCAATATTTCATTGGGCTTTGACTGGATCCAATTGCTGGGCTATGACTTCAGACTAAAGTTGCAAAATTCACATTTGAAGTTTGACATATCAATGTCTTAAAACTAACATAATGTTTTATGAAGTTTGAACAACAACATTCACTTGATTAAACTCACTTTTATAGTCTAAAACTCAAGATCCAAAAACTATCACTATAAAACGATCCAAATTTGATCTTGTTAATAATTTAGTTTGTATGTATCCTTGTCGTTAACGAAAATGATTCAGATTTTCCCACTCTCAATTTCTCTCAATAAATAACTCTCTTTTTTCATGATAAAATAGTTGAGATGCGTATAAGTTGATTAACCGCTTAATATACTAAGAAAATAAGATTACAAATAATTAGATTTGCTCTTACAAGACATACATTTGGGTAGGTGGGCAATAAATATTCTTCTCCAATCTTCCAAATCCTATATTTAAACATGTGAAAAAGGTGTATTTGACTAAGAGGGATAAAAGTGAATTTAATGGAAGTTTGGGGTGTAAAATGACAACTCAAGGTCCATTTTATCAACCTTGTCATTGGGTTCTTTGGACCAAGAACTAAGCTTTTACTAAAATCTAGAGGACTTGAATTGAAACTTATCCAAATAAAAAGTTGGAAAATGATTTTTCTTCTTTTAAAGCAAACAAATAAATGGAAATAGAGAAGACCATTTGACTAGGCAAATAAGACTTTGAATTACTACATTGGAATGGTCAAACACTCTATTTTAATTCAAGATGGCATTTGAGTTCTTGTCCAAATACAAAGATTTTACCTAGAACAAGAAAGTATGTTTGACTTCGACGATATTCATTTTAGAGTTTGATTAATTCAAATTCGTATGGTGAACTTTGACATCTGAATTAAAGATGGAAAAACACGTTTACTCCACCACTTTCAAAGTTTAACATACTTCTCTTCATTAAGAAAACACATGAAAAGTATGCGGACTACATGAATTTCATTTCCATATTTTATATATACAATATAATATTTCAGCGAAAAAAGTTAGAATGAATCACTTGCGCCTCTCCATGAATTATGGAGAAGAATTAATTTAGAGTCAAATAATGACACTAATCTCATTACAAAATGGATTAGAATAATCCCTTTAATGTCCAAAAGTAAAACTAGACTTCCCACATATTGTTGCTAGTAATTGCTACCCATAAAACAACAAACTACCTTTCTTTCAGATCATTTTGAATTTGTGTTAGCTTTCGGAAGAATTTTTTATTTTCAGAGCTTAAACTAAAATTAAAAGTAAAAAAGTCAAAATTACTAGTTTGATCTAGAACTTACACTAGATAGACTCATTAATTAAGGGAAGTACTAAACACTTTCTACCAAAAGATTTTTTATTTCTGGAATCAAATTCAAAATTTTTAATAAAGAATCGAGAAATCTCAATTCTTTCATTATAGATATTAATAAAATATTTTTGGTACATATGCGGAGAATTGAACGAAAAGCAAGATGCATGCCTTGTTTCCTGCACCTACCTTAAGTACTAAGTATTATTAATATTTAATATTAGAGCTAATTAATCTCTATATTATGGATTCTTTTCACTTGGCCCCATTAAATAGGAAAAAAAGACATAGAAAATTTCTTGTTATATTATTATAAAATAAAATTTGTATAATTATAACAATTCGGTGTATAAAGCATCAAATATTAGCAGCTTACAAAGAAACATTGCATCTTATTATAGATAATATATTTTAATACAAGTATTAATAATTGTTTCTATATTTATTGTAGCTCAAATGTGTAACGTATTAACTGTATAAAAATAATTTTTATCTTTGCTTCGAAAAATTCTATAACTATGCTAAAGATAATTGTCCCCACTTCAGAATCAAATCTGCTTCTATAGTCAATTTCAATGATTTTGTATCAATATATTATACGCAAATTTTTTGAGTGTGTTGATAACTTTTATCAGCAATATTATTTTTTTAGTTGGTGACTTTTTTTTAAGGTTCCTCATTATTTATATTTAAAGCAATGCTTTTTATTAGTTTATTTTTATAATCAAATAAATTATATATAAAAAAAACAAACAAACAAGTAATAATAAATAAATAAATATTTAAGTTGTTTCTTCATGGACATTCAATAACAAAAAAAAATTGTTTCAGCTGAATATACATATTTTGCTTATGATATTAAAAGATAACCACTACAATAATTTATAACAGAGAATTCTACGAATGATAAACTAGTGAAACAGAGAATGAGAGAGAAAGAAATCAAAAAACTAACACGAATTATTTAATGAGCAAGTGATTTTCTAAATACGAAATATTAAATTCGAGAATAATATATATAATTTTTTTTATCACCATGTGAAAGTAGAAAAATCTCATTTCAAACAAGAGGCTAATAAGTAATATCAAAAGTAAAGGCATAATGTATATACATATGCTTCTTGTCTTCTTTTTCTTTTTTGATATATATATATATATATATATATGCACTTGATTTATTTCTTTATTTGTATTGGAGATAAAATGCTTAGAGATAAGATGCTTTTAATAATCTTGTATTAATTAGCAAATTTCTTGATATGTAGGTTTAATCATTTTATTAAGCAAATACGTAAAAGTATTTTTATTGACATATGATGGTGACACTCGAATTTAGTAACATAAATTAATATTCTTTCTAGTCCATATTAAGTGAATTATAGGAATTTTTTTAATTGTCCAAAATAAGTAAATTCAAAGTTCAGGAAATTGTTGCGGTTTTTTATTTCATATTTATCCTCCATTTAATGAGGTTCTAAACTATTTTATATTTTTTAGTTGAATAGTTTAAGAACAATAATAATAATAATAATAATAATGAAAAATAGTCTTTTATTAGTATGGCTTTAAATATTTTTCTTAAAATGATATGTCATATTTTTAATAATTTACTTAATATGGATTAAAATAAAACAGATAAAATGGAAATCTTAAAGGAAATGTAAGGAAGGAGTATAATGTCTAAATGCATGGTACCAATGAAAGTTAGAAGTAGAAAGGCAGCTTTAACCAAATGTCTCGAGTTTGAAGTCAACTTTATTATAGAATATTTCGTTTTAAGGGGTTATTTGATAGTTCGTTAGAGTTATGCACATAATAGTTATATATATATATATATTTATGAATTAATTGTAAGAAAATTTATATATTATTTTATGTAGAATTTTGGTAATTATGTATTAGTTCTTCCATCTTTTATCATGTATTAAATAATATATAAATTTTTCATAAGTAATACACGTATTAAGTTATGCAAGTTTCTAATTTGCAAATCAAATACAAGTACTAATTTTATACATGAATATACCTCCTGATAAACTATCAAACATAATATTACTTATACGAGATTTAACATCTGCATAACTCATTTCAAATCAATTACTAAAGGATCCTCATATATTTAACTTTTGGTGGAATTTTGAACTTAATCCGATCCTAATATGAATATAAATCTCAACCCCTTAAAGAACAAAAAAAGAGAAGACGAAAGGCTTAATACATAATCAACCTCTTAAACTTATCAAATACTATTTTATTGCTCATTTGGCCACAAATATATTTGAGAAAAATTTGAAAACTAGTATTTGACCATATAATTTGTTATTACTTGACAAATATATTTACCAAATATCCCAAGTTCTAAGAAAAAACTAGAATTTAGGCCAAATTCTAGTATTTGAGAATTTTAAAATTTTAAAAATTACTCTAAATTTTTATATTTTATATAAAAGCACCCATCATTTATACAATTATATACATATTTTATACAATTCTTATTTGAGCTTTCTCTCCAAAGTTACTTTCAATTACAAATAATGGTATTAGTTTTTCGTATACAAATCAATGGTATTTTTTTTCTTTTTTCAAATTCATATTAATTATGTTCGTTATCATGACATTTTACGAAATATGTCCATTATAAAATAATAATACAAACTTATAAATATTTTTAATAATTTTTAAAACTCATGAATATAAATTATATTCTTAAAAAAAATAAAAAAATCTCCCAAAATGATAAAATATACTGTGAAACTTCAGCCAAAATTAATCCACCCAAATATATTTACAAGTTTATAGCCAAACATATTGGACTCGTTGCCCCCGGAACGAGGTCTTAGATTTGTGCCCTAAATATTAAAAAAAATCATATTGAAAGCGTTGCCCCAAAACCGAGCCTCCATAGGAAATCCAGGATGATAAGAAAAACTAAAAAATAACCTCTGAATGGTTGCTAGTTGTTTATTGCTTCAAGGATTCTGTCACACCTCTTTCTCCCCACGAATCCTTCACTTTCCTTCCTTTCCTCTCAATTTCCCTATAAATTCTCCATAAACCCTAATAAACCAAACGCCAAAAACACATTATCTTCTCCCCTCCACAAATTCCAATCTTGATAATAATTTTTTTTCAAAATAAAGAAAACCCCTTTATTCAGATTCCTCCAATTCTTGATTTTTTTCATCTATATATATACTCGGATGGTTTCATTCTTCATTATACTCTAACCCCTTTAACAATTTTATGCTAAAGATTCAATCTTTATGCTAAAAATTCTATCTTTATCTTGAATTCTTGATTTTTCCTCAATCTTTGTGTTGTTTCAGCAATGGCTGTTGCATACCCTCAATTTTTTGGTACAAAAAAAGTTGACACTTCATTGATGGTGCCTTCATCATCGTCCTCTGTTTCCCCTGTTATTCTATCTCAAGATGAGTTGAAAAAGGTAGCTGCTTATAAAGCTGTGGAGTTTGTTGAGTCTGGTATGGTTGTTGGTCTAGGTACAGGGTCTACAGCAAAGCATGCTGTTGACAAAATAGCTGAGCTTTTACATAGTGGTAAGTTAAAGAACATTGTAGGGATTCCCACTTCAAATATTACTCATGAGCAAGCTGTTTCACTTGGTATCCCTTTATCAGATCTGAATAAACACCCTATTGTTGATTTAGCAATTGATGGTGCTGATGAAGTTGACCCTCAGATGAATTTGGTTAAAGGGAGAGGAGGGTCATTGCTTAGGGAAAAAATGGTTGAGGCAGCTACTAAGAAGTTTATTGTAATTGTTGATGAGTCAAAATTGGTGAATTATATAGGTGGTAGTGGACTTGCTATGCCTGTTGAGATTGTGCCCTTTTGTTGGGAGTTTACATTGAAGAGGCTTGAGATGTTGTTTATTGAAGCTGGATGTGTTGGGAAGTTGAGAACAGTAGGTGGAGGTGGAGGTGAAGAGCCTTATGTTACTGATAATGGTAATTATATTATTGATTTGTATTTCAAGAAGGATATGGGTGATTTGAAAGATGCAAGTGATGCAATTTTGAGACTTGCTGGTGTTGTTGAGCATGGCATGTTTATTGATATGGCTACTACTGTTATTGTTGCTGGAAAACTTGGTGTCTCTGTGACTAATAAGTTATAGGGAGAAGGTTGAATTTTGATTAGTTGTTATCTTTTAGGAAACTTAGCTGAGTATTAGGATGTGGGGGGTGGGGGGGGGGGGGGTTCTTGCTGAAATATTTATGTAGCCAAGTATGAAATTTTGGTGTTTTCTGCACCAACTAATAGATTGAATTGTTTGGGGTATTTGCCTCAAAGTTGCTATCTTGCTGAAATATTTACTTGGTTCTTTGTGCTAACTTTGTGTTTTTGGCTTCAAAGTTGGTTTCTTGCTGACATATTTACTTGGTTCTTTGTGCTAACTTTGTGTTTTTGGCTTCAAAGTTGGTTTCTTGCTGAAATATTTATGTGGATTAAAGAATTGGTGCATTTTGCATCAACTGATATATTGAATTGTTGGATTATTTGCCTTAAAGTTGCAATCTTTGAAGGGGTTATTGATGAACACTTTAAAGAATGGAACTTTTCAGGCTAGTTGTTGATTATATCATTTTTCCTTGTTATAGATGGTATTTTTTCCTTGTATATGTGAACGGCTTTGAGGTTAATCTGACTTGTGTGCTATGTTGCTCGGACTGAACAATGCTGCAACGCCCTTTGTCGGGGCCTCAAAAAATACACTACTCTTGGAGGATCCGACAGAGTCCGAGCAA